>JNBR01000646.1:0-11490 GCA_002081595.1 Achlya hypogyna
TGACTCCAGTTCTTCCGACAATACCTATGAAAGGACTAGAAAGCGTGCTGCTGCACGTCAGGGAGGCGACGACGGTGGATTCGGACATACACGACGGCAGACACGGACTGCACGATGCGCCGCGCGGTTGCCAGCAGCTCGAAGATACAGATGAGCGTCTGCGACTCGAACTCACACATGTAATTAAACGGCGACTGACAGCTACGAACGAACCGTGAGCCTGCGGAAGATCGCGGCGAAGGCCGAGCAATGATGGCGCGGCAATTGTCCGACATAAGACGCAATAATGGAAAAGAAATCAAAATCCTTTCCGCTGTGCGATTCGCTAGTGACGACGGCTGGGTGTGTAGAAGTTGTGGAGTGGCGATGTTTTGCATGTGGCGACCGTGGGCACGAGCGTGTGCTGAGTATAAGAATTAGGAGGTTGCACCCAAATGGTATAAAAGATGTGTCGTGAAGGTCGGGGCGCGTTTCCTGTGGGACTCGAACCCGAGATCTCATCACTTCACACAGCGGACTCGCTCACGTGCCAGGGAGCGAAATAACATTTGTCCTGTAAGTACTAGTTACGCACGCCACATGTTGGACTTCGTCATATGTATACCATATGTGCACAAGGCCGCTATCCAACCCGCGTCGACAACAAGGCAACTTCCCCACGACCACCCTTTTCGCCGCTCACCTCGCCACACACTAGTTGCTCAAAACCCGCTGCACAGGACTTTCCCACGCAATGGATGTGGCGCTGTTAGTATTGCCTATTGCTGTGCATTCGCCACCACACGATGCGATGACAGCAGCGCTGCGCCGCTTCTTGCCGTGTGGCTTTTTCGAACGCAGACTTTTGTGTTTATAATATGCAATTTAATGAAGGGCCAAGCTCGGCTTTTGCGACGAAAACGGAATTGTATTGGGTGGCACGACTTTATTGTAATTGAGTGTTCGGACATCAGCATGTACACAACTGGCTCTCTTGCGTAAAACCACTTGTGTGTCCTGTCCAAACCGTGGATGATCGAGAGCGCGGACAATCGTCGGACGCACAACTACAATATAATAGAACGCCGTTCGTGTACGCTTCTATTACTATCATCAACCCAAGGTAAGCTTGTAGATCTCAAACGCGCATAGGCCATGACGGCTTACGTTCGGCAGCGGGTGTATGTCGACGAGAACTGCCCTCCGACGTGGTCGGCTATTGCCTTGGCGCCTCGCATGGATGCTCTCTTCGACACCGCGGCCAAATGCTCGGCCGTGCCACCGACACCAATGCCACCGACGCCGGCAGGTGGTTTGTTGTTTGCGGTCAAGAATGATGTGGCTCTTGCAAATCTGGTTGTTTTAACAAGGGGTTACCACAAATGAGAGCAAATTGTGGTTCCCATGGTGGCTGCTGTGCTGGATAAGAGCAGAGGCGGCGTTGGCATCCACACCACCGGCTTTGATATTGTTTTAACATGCTATCGGCTCAAGACAATGACGACTAGGATACAGAGATTGTCGGAAGAACTGGAGTCATTTTGGGACTCGATTCATCACGGCAATGAGCAAAAAAAGTGGGTTTGGCTTGTTACACAGTGTCAAAATGCCACGGCACCCTCGAGTTCACTTTCCGAATGGCGTCAAGGGTGGATTTGACTGCTACACAGTGTTTCTGTCATGGACCTGCCCCCAATAGTTTAATATTTCGATGCAGGTGGTACCGTGTTGCTCTGTGAGGTGCGTGTTCCATTGCGTTTTCATAGATGTGAGCCGATACGAAGTCATACGAAGTCGAAGACATAAATCCATCAGCTCCGGTGTTGTGAAGACTTTCAAACGTTAAAAACCGACTGTTTAAAACACGGTGGACGCATTCAGTCGTCGATGTCATCGCAACGTGTTACTGTCACCGAGGCCGTCGCCGAGCCGATCGTAAGGCTCAGTTCGATGACGCTTGGTCGCCCGGCCGATGGAAAGCAAGAAAGATTGCCGCGGGCTTGCGGTGTCGTGAGGCGCCTGTGCGAGAAAACTTTGTAAATGGCGTCGTCCTGCTCCTAAGTAAGTGCCAAAGAATTGTCCACCACTTTGCAAAAGCACTTCGTGTCGACGTTTTCCCTCATGACTTCTGTAGCTCTTAATAAATAGCGCAGTGGATTCGTTGGTTAGCGCCAGCGGTTCTAACGCTGCAGAGACAGAACAGATACAAGGATGGAATCCTTTAATAGGATACTCTCCAATGTAAAGCATGTCCTCCTGTCAATGACGTGCCCTCCTGTCAATGTTGGCAGCTCATACAAAACATTTTTCCACTGCTGTAGAAGCTCTTTGTGTATAGTCACGGGATCACCTGGTTCAAACGACGTTGCAGCGCTCTACAAACGCACTTTGGAGTACGATTGCTCGCCATCACCAGCTCACAACGATGCTGGCGAACTATAGTGAGACCGACGGCTGTCTTGGTCTACCATCGTCTCGCGTCTAGCAGCGTACCAGTGACACCTGCTCCTGCAACGGCCTCGTCACCGCCGGCCAATGCTTCGCACAAGCCCGTGACTCGACCCCCAGTGAAGTCGCCACGACTACCGGGCAGGCGTCTGGGGCCGCGGCCCTCGGAAGCACGTGGCCGTACCAGTGACAACTACGCCTGCGACGATCACGCCGTTGTTAGTCCTCCTAGCGAACGCGCAACCGCCCACCACGTCGGACGCATCATTCCCAACCCTTCGCAGCGTGCTCGAGGACGTGCTAGCCGACCACGCTGATACACTGCATTCGATCCGGTATACGGACGCATCACGAATCAGTGAGGAACTTGCTGATGATTTCATATCTTACTTTCCATCTTGCTGGTGGTCTCATCGATGCCGTTCTCAAGTATTGCGTAGAAGCGCTGCAGTGGCATCGGCAGTGGGTCTGCCGAGGTTGCTTTGTGCGGTAGGCTGTCTGCATGTTGTGGTCCTATGAACACTATTCAGGACAAAATCCGACTTATGGCATGGACGGACCCCTCTCACGGAGAGGTCGGTGCCGACTCTATCTGCGGGTGGAGGACATTGGCCCATGAGAGGGATCATCTCAAGGCTGTGCACCACGGTCAGCTTCTTTGCTCCAGTATAGCCGCCACGAGCTCGCGCCACTTGTGCTGACACTGGCAGGCATAGTGCCACAGGCGCCACCTTGTAGTGAGCGTAGGCCATGTGGCTCTCGACTCGCGGGTGGAGGGTCCAAGACGCTTCACCGTTCTCACGAGGTACCTCCGAGGCCTGCTGTGAGTGCCGCGGCGGCGACCTTGAAACAACAGTTGGGGTCGAGGCAGCTGGAGTGTCATTGCGGTTAAGGCGAGATGATGACACTCGATGCATTTCCATGTTCTAGAGCAACACTGGCAGAGTGACATCCTGCTGACTACAGGGCATGAGCGCTCGTACTGGGCAAGCTGCTTTTGCAGGCAAAAGCGCGCGCACTATCCGCATCGGTGCACGTATTCGCAGTAACTTACGCATTGCCTGCAAAGTATTGCGCACTTGTCCAGTTCTGTGCGTACCGCTAGCGTCTGGTGGCGCTTTCCAGCCCGGGACCGCGAGAGCAAGCATCAAAACCATCTTATTGATGCGAGCTGCAGCAGCCTACAGTAAACGTACAACGGGAACCGCCGCTGTGGTGTCTCCGCCTTGTACTCTTCGAAGCAGGTCTCCGCGACGGCTTGGTGTACTCGACCTGTGCCGCCGTGAGCTTCACCTCGACCACCTCGCGCGTGGTGTGGATGCGTCGGTGACGAGTGCGGCCATAAGCGCTTCGGGCGCGACACCACCGCCGCCATCTTAAAGTTGGACACCACCGACGCTGCCGTGTCGACGGCCGCGTTACCCAGGTGCAGCGACGTCGCCACAACACCCAGCGCCACTTGTGTCTCGGAGTCGGGGATGCCCTTGTCCTGGATGGAGCGCAGCGTCAGCGCCGTCCGCGCGTCGATTTCAACACCCTACCGCGGCTCATTGCAGTCGGCCTGGTTCGAAAGCACATAGTCCTCGAGACTGCCGAGCTCTAGCCCCTCGGTGAGCTTGTCGTCTGTAGCAGCCAAGAGCTCGTAAAGATGTGAAGATAACGCTCGCTCGGCGACTGGTGGCCCAGGCGGATCTTCTGACCAGGTACTCAACATCTACACGCCGCAGCACGTGCACAGTACGACGTCATGAATGCGGACGCGTCGCCGCACATGTTTGCGATTGTGTCCATGCTAAGAAATAATGCTATTTGTATTATTTCCCGCAGCTCCCCTGCACCAGTCCATGTGCGACGAGCAGCAAATCAGTTGATCCTCGTCAGCGGCAAACACGGCACGGGCAGAAACGAAAACACCAAATTCTCATGCATCGGCAGCCACAGCCGTAGCCCGGCGCGGCAAAGCGGCGGCTGTTGCCCCAACCTCGACAACGGAAATCCAAACGCAGATTCTGCCGGGTCTGTACAATGGCCCTCGCGTCGTCTGATCATCAGACGACACAAGGCTCGGCTCATTGCTTTCGGCGATCGAGAACAGAACTGGATTGCATCAAATCGCGCGATCTCCCTAACTTTCAAAATAAGGCATCAAGCGTCGCGTGTACACTGGAAGTGTCATCGACGGAAAAGAAGTTCAAATCCTATCACGAGAACGACTAACGAGGCATCGATTCCAGGTCCAAGACTGCTCTCTGCTGCTCAAATCTTCACCGCTACGTTCGGCCGACGCCACATGCCCCACACAATGTTGCTTCAGGGCGAACGCAGTCCTCTTGGCTCACAGTCGTTCTCCCATGGGTCATCGAAGCAGCAGGGCGCTAAGCCATGGGTAGATGGAGCCTCCGTGCTTGGCGCAGAGCCACGGGCTCCCGCGACATCTCCATCATGCGAGGAGAATTCGCCGCGGCTGTTGTTGAAGTTGTGACGTGCTCCTTTCTGCCGGGCTGACACGCCCTATTTCTGATTGGTGAAAACTCGGACGTGGGGCCCGCTGATTGGTCCGTTGGTTGATGCGGTTTCAGATTCGTCGTGACGCGAAAGTTGTATTGTCCGGATAAACTTGGATGAATATTTAATCGGCGACGTCGCAGCAACTCACTTGGCATTTGTATGGAATTTAATGGGGAGAATCTGAGGTATCCGGTTTTCCGTTGGATCGTAAAGGAATTACGCGATGCAACTCTTCGGGATTCCCGAGCTTAATTTACATTTCCATGATTCACTCGCGGCGGCTCGTGACGACGATCGCGGGCATCGGCCTTGCGAGCGCGAGCGCTTGGATGTGCCAGGACGACGACATGGTGCTTGTTGCCAGGGAGAGCCCGCCTAAGAAGTCGAAGCGCAGCCGCAGCGGCAGCCTGAACGTTGCGCCTTGGGAGATGCCGCCACCAACAAGGCGCCATGGTCTCGAGCAGAGCTACTTCCGCGATGTCGGCGATTACCTTGCATCTGCAACGGTGTCGGCTTCCAAGGCCTATGCATCGCTTGTCAGTCCCGAATCCAAGACCCCGTCACCGAGTAAACTTGACGCCAAGCAGATGATTGCAAGCAGCAACTTTGACCTGCTCTTGAACGTGATTGCCTCCGACACAAAAAACACTGTCCACAATGACAAGTACAAAGCCATCAACCGCGCTGCAGAGCTCAACGTTGAGTGTGCCGCAGCAATCGCCGAGCGTGCGACTCGTTACGGCAAGCAAGCACTGCTGCACCTCGCGCGTCGGCACGACGTGGACGGCCGCCTCGGCGACGCGCTCCGCGGTCTCACCGTCCTCAACGGCAATGAGTGCCGATTTGGTCCCGCAAACCTCACATCACTCGTTGCCCTTGTGTGTGCATCCGACCTTCCTACACCTTACGCGGAATTTGCTTGGTGGGCTCTTGCCGCTAGCGCCAGCGACCGCGCATTGACGTCTCGCTACAAGTGGCGCAAGGCGTGGTTCGGCGACGACCGCGTCGCGCGCACACGGTCTATTCTTATGCGCAACCCGTACATTTGGTCTGCGTTGCTCAGTACCAGCCAGGCGTCGTCAGCCGTCCAGGTACCCACCCCTTTTCGCCTCGGCTGTCGACTCACTCCATGTCCATAGCTGCAGGCATCCTCCCTTGTCAAAGAACTCTGCAAATCGTCGGCCATGTCCTCGTGCATGGACGACGACAAGCTCGACCTCATCTGGGACTGGATGCTTTCGGAAGACATCCCCCTCGTGGTGAATGCCATCGAGACGCTAACATGCATTGCTACGGACCCAGCTTGGCGCACCAAGCTTCTGAGCCGAGGCTTCCTCGACCAGCTTCATCACCGCATCCACGAGACCAACGACACACGGCTCGCCGCAGTCGTGCTCAGGGCCGTGCGCTCGGTCGCGTTCCATCCGTCTTCCGATCTCGACGCCAACGCTCTCTCGCGCTTTGACGACGTTGACACAGTGGTCGACGACGAGTGGCTCGGTGGCCCGGAGGCTGTCGAGGGAGGCGCCTACGTGCGGGGTTGGATCGATCTCTTCACGTCGTACCTTGGCCACGAAGACAGCGACATCGCGGCGCACGCTGTGCAATGCCTGTCAGCCCTGAGCACCCACAGTAGCTACAAGAACCAAGGCATGCAAGAGTGGGTTATCGCCGTTCTTGATCGTGTTCTCGAAAAGGTGCCTGCAGACGTGGCCACGCAGGCAAGCACCGTCCGCGCCGCGCGAAGCCGGACGCGGCCGCTGCAGAACGCGGCCCAGAGCAAGCCAGAGGAATTCGTCGAGGCCCATGCGCGGGCACTACGAGCGCTGGCCTTCGTGATCGACCGCCCCGATTGCCAAGACGCCTTCGTCAAGGCCGGCGGGCTCCCGCTGCTACAAGCCATGCTCGCGGCCTCGGCCACCGTCGACGCGCCCGCGGTGACGCTCTTCCACCAGGAGTGGACGCGCGTAGTAGCCAACCTCGTGTCGTGCCCCAAGATGCACTGGCAGCTCGCGAGTGAGCTCCGACGGACGGCGTGGAAAGCGTCGCTCGAGGCGCTGGCCGCATCACCCAGTGTGCAGGTCAAGATGCAGGCGCGGCGCGCGCTACACAACCTGTCGGGGTCGGATGTGATGTACGCCGAGGGAGTGCATCCGATGCTCGGCAACCCGTCCGAGGGCACCCCAGCGTACGACGTGGATGTCGTATTCATACACGGCCTCCTCGGCTGCGCCTACGAGACGTGGGTCGGCGGCGACAACATCGCCGCGCCCGACGCCACTACGCCTGTGTGGGCCAACGACTGGCTGATCCGCGACCTCAACGAGCGCGGCCTCACACCGCGTGTCGTCTCGCTCGGCTATGACTCCAAGATCTTTGCGTCCGAGTCCAACTTCGAAACGTTGTGCCTCGAGGACACCAGCCGGGACTTGCTCCAGAAACTGCACAAGGCCCAAGTTGGCGCGGCTGGGCGCCCCGTCGTCTTCGTGACTCACAGCATGGGCGGCATCGTGCTCAAGAAAATGCTCAGCGACGCCCCTGCGCAGGCCATGGAGAGCCTCCCGGAGGCCACGAAGGGCATGCTCTTCTACAGCACGCCTCACCATGGCTCACCCGTGGCCGTCGCGCTCCAGCGCATCAACGTTAAGAGCCTCAAGCTTGCGCACCCGGTTGTGGCCGACCTCCACGGCACTCCACGCCTGAAGCACCTCAACGAATGGTGCAAGGCCTTCGCCGAACGAAAGGGCGACGACCTCAAGGTGCTCAGCGTCGGCGAGACGTTGCCAATGAAGATCCCTATCGTTGGCGTCGAAGCTGTCGTGGTGCCCGAGGCTTCGTCAAACCCTGGCTTTGGCGACTATGTCCGGCTCGACGACGCTGATCACATCGACGTGTGCAAACCGAAGTCCACGGACGACATTCGGTACACTTTGGCCCGCGATTTCATCCTCAACGCCGTCGCCAAGACGGAAAAAGCTTAATTTATAAATACAATCTGTCAACCTCAACGGCGGGATTTCTTGGGGCCATGGTAGTACCACAGCCCGATGCTCACCCAGCACGGACTTGTGCACACAGCGCCGAAGAGAAGAATCGGACTACAGAGCACGAGAAAGCACGCAATGGGGATGCCCATGCAGCACCCTCCAAGAAGCATCAGAGTCTGGATGATCCAGAGGTGCCACTATATGTCATTTCGTGAGCCTTCGAGGGGGCGAAAAAACGAACCTCCTTGAACCATTGCCAGCCTTCCGGCAAGCACTTGTCGAGGAACGATGCGACATTGGCAATCACGGTGCGCGGCGACGAAGGGCGCTCCGAAGGGATATATGGGCATGCCGTATTGGAAACGAAGAGCACGTGGTTTGTGGGCAAGTGATCCGGTTGGCTTAGGTTGAGCCGCTGCACCAGGAGCGTTGGATCACAGTACGGTGTGTTGAACGGCGTCAGCATATAAGGTGTCAGCGGATTCTACGCCGGGTGTGACCAAGATCTGGCATGCAACAAGGGCTACCACGTGAAGCGTATTCGTGTCCTGCGCAGCCTTGACCTTGGTCACGAGCATACCATCCCACTCGGCGGGAGCGCGCGTTGGCTCGTGGTGGCGGGTGTCGGTCTCGGCCGGGGCTTCGCTCGACGGGCCCGACATGGTGCTGGTTCTTTCTCGTTGCAGCTCGGATCCAAAATACCCACTGGGACCACATACAAAACCCAAGTGGTCGCGCTTCGAAAAACGAGCCATGGCCACCACTGGATCTTTGTATACCGCGCTCCGAAATTATTTTCCAAAGTTTTCCTCCCAGCGTGGTATAAATATGGAGAGTGAGTACGGGCTCGAGGGCCTCGCGCGGCTCCCGCTCCTGGAACAGGTCCATCGCCTCCACCATGCCATCTCCATGGGTTACCCATACCGCGAGGTACATGCTCCGAATCGTGGAAAAGGATTGATCAATGTAGCAGACGCAAGCATGGAAGACGATGCCAATATCCGACAAGCGACGACTGCTTCAGTACATCAAGGACAGCCGGCAAGCAACCAAGGTTGCGCCGCCAAAGGATATGGCTGGAATTGCCGAAGACGACGACTACGACAATGACAAGCCCGCGCCTGTTGTGGCTGAAGTGTCGGAAGAAGACCCATTCCTCGATGCACCGACCGCGACAGCGCCGTCGGCGCCACCGGCTGACCCCGTGAACGATGCCTACTTGGCCATGATTGAATCTCGAAAGGCAAATGCAGGCGGAAAGGCACCGAGGTGGAAAATTGACAAGAGTAACCCAGCCGGGCAACACGTGCAACCCGTTCAGTGCCCCTGCGGAGCGACGCACGATACCAAAGATCGCGACGTGGTCCTCGACGAGATCAAGCTCATGATGATGGTGTTTGGTGACCACGACAACGTGTGCGACGCCACTGCTACGTACATTCAGTCACGAGGTACGATGAACGCCACCTGCGGCGTCTCATTCTCGTGTAGTCAAGGAGAACTTTCGGCGAACCCTTGGTCCCCTCGAGATTGTCACACTCATGGTGCTGTGCCCCCCGTGCAGGACCAGAACTCACGGTGGAGCATCTGCAGGAGCTGATCGACCTTTTTCCTGACGAAGCCACGTACTACGGTCGGTGGAAGGATTTTCGAACGACCGCCAAAGCCCAAGACGAAGCAGCCGATGCAGTGGCCGACACGATCACCGACGAAATGGTCGACGAAATGGATATCCTTGCGTCGTACGAGAACAAGGAGATCTCTATGTTCGACGTCTACTTTATGGTACACCGCTTCGCCGAGTCGGCACCCCCCACCGCCGTAGGAACGCATCAAATTCGCTGATGTGCGCACCAAACTCATGGAGTCATCGGCGTATCTCGAGTTTTCCAAGTATCTTCTTTGGCAGAGTACCTTCTTGCTTATACTTTGGCATAGACAGCGGGCCACGAACTTCATGAGCCAGAGCCAGCCGTTCTTGGCGTGGCTTGAGCTACCCAAGTGCTCTCGCGCCACGCTCGAGTTTCTCAATTTCATCGTGTACAACCGGTCCGGTCCTTGCCACCACCTCCTGTGCTTACGCTGGCGTTCTAGCATCGGCCTCTTCGTCGAGGGAGCAATCCGCGCAGCGCACCATGGTCAACTGCAGCGCGTCGAGTCGCCGCTGATGGTCAGCGACATCAAGTAGGCAAGCAGACTCCATTATTGGTTTTGACGCGAACGGACAGGGCAACCGAGCCCAAGGAGACCAAGGGCGACAGCAACAGTGTACCGTCCAAAACGCCGGAGAAGAAGCGGAAAGCTGATGCCGACGACGTCGCTACGCCGCAGCTCGTATCGCCGCCAGGCACACGCCTCAAGCGACTGCGGTGACGCAGATTAAATAAACGTTTTCGAACTCGGGCGTCGCAGTCGGCAGCACGCGCGCCGTCAGCGCCCAGCGCGCCAAAAAGGGCTGAATGGTATGCAGCACACTAATAGCCAACAGGGCGGGTGACACCTCGGTGTCAGAGGCGCCGTTGGTCTACCTGCGCAGTTGATACGCCACGTAACAAACGCACTGGGGGTTGGCGCGCACGACGCTGGCGAGCGTAGCGACGACGTCTTCGAAGTCTGGCGCACCGTGAGCCGCGGGGACGGGCAGCGGATGCACCTTTCGGGTCGTAGAAGCAGTCGGCTGCCAAGACGACGTCCACGGTTGCCCCCAGCGACACAGTAGTGCCCCAGGTAAGCGTCGCCTAGCGAGTAGAGAAGAGTCAGGCCGAGGGATTGGAAAAGTGGGTACGGTGGTAATTCGAGCTGGGTTAAGGTGGTTGAGCGCTATGCCCTGCTGCGCAACCGTCAGGTCGTCGGGGTTTTTGTCCGTCAGGAGCACGTGCGTTGCACCAAGCTTGGCAGCCAGCAGACCTGGCAAGGCCGTGCCTGCACCGAGTTCGAGGACACGCTTCGAGATCACAAGTTGTGGCTGCTTGGACAAGAACGTCGCGAGAGTGACAGCCGATGGCCAAACATACCACCCAAGATCAATGGCACTGTCTACTGTGGCTGATAAGCCCAGCTCCTAAGCTGCTTATCAGGCCCCTGCAGACACGGCAGCCTACCTCTCGCACGACAACCTGGCATTGCTCAAACGCAAACGTCTTCACGAGGCCGTCGCTTCGCATCGCGACTGCAGTGCTCAATTCCAGCGCAATTCACACCAATAAAAACCCAAGTTTTTATACTGTGAGAAAGTCATCAATTCCAATCCAAGGTTGCTCTACATCACGATCCCATGTCGCCAGCGAGCAGCGAGTTTCATACAAATCGATGCTGCAACGGCGGACACCATCCAGGCAAGCAACACGGCAAGGAGAACAAAATCGATGTGCTACTGCATTCGCAAGTGAACAAAACCAACGACGCCATAAAAAGCGATCGAGAAACTCAATACAGAACTTCATTTAGGGAGGCTCTTGGTAAAAAGCCCAACCACGACGACAACGTGGCCTCCCATCGGTTGGGAAAAAGATGCTCTTGAGGTTGTACATCTTAGCAGAAGTTCATCTTGACAGCGCGAGCTCGACAT
>JNBR01000647.1:0-14428 GCA_002081595.1 Achlya hypogyna
CTGCCTCCATGCCAAAGTGGGATGTGAACTCGCCATCCATGTTGGTGTCGGTCTCGCTTAGGACCGTCAAACAGCACGTTGTGGAGTACCCAGGAGGACATGCGGTGCAAAGCGGCGACGTTACCTCACAGCGCGGGTCCTTAGTACGTTCGCCGGTGCATGGTTGGTAGTGCGGGATCGTTGCAAGCATTGTGGAGAATGCCATAGCTCTACGGCGCCGTGAGGTCTATGCCTATGACAGCCCTATCGTTGTACCGCTGGCGCTTGACCAGCGCAGCTTTGATGTCGGTGATACTAAAGTACTCTGTCATACTGTTGACGGTGGCATGAAGAGGGTTGACAGCACGGGCCGCGTCTGTTAAGCCAGGGCACTCGGTGTCGTGGCCAGGTGTCGGGACGTATGGGCAAAGAGCATCCGGGAATATCGAGATGTCATTGCGCAGCAGGTCGAACTCCTCAACCCATCCACCTTCCGTTGTGTTTTGAGTCGCCGTCAAGTAACATTTGGATTTGTCTTTGGTCGTGCACAACTGGAGCAAGTCGGCGCCATACGCTTGTTCCGAGAGGGACACGTATGCGTCCGGCGTGAGCCACCCATGGGCAATGCCCTGCTGCCGGTACGAGTACTCAAGCACAGAGATGGTAGCAAAATCCCAGCACGTACTTCGTGTGTCTTGGGTCTTCCGCGGCGTAACGCGGTTCACTGCAAACTTATGGGGCAGCCGCGAAGACGTTGGCGTTGGGATACTGGCAGCAAGTTGACTCTGGAGCTTCGCGAGTGCTGCCGTTTGAGCGGCGACTGTGCTGTGCATCGTCGCCGCATACCCAGAGGCTGCAATAACTACAGCTGCTCCCAATACAACAGGCTTCCATGAACTCTCTTGACGCGTCGAGCGCAATCGCTTCGCCTCTGTCGCTTGAGTCAGACGACATGTTGCAACGGCGCCGTAGGGAAGCATCTCAAGGTCAACTTGAAAGTGACTCCACCACGAGAAAAGCTGCGGAGCGATGATGATGGGAATCCTTTAAAACTCTTGGAAACACCAACTGGTGTATAACAGTGGCTTCAACCTTGGACAGATCATTTCATTGGAACCAGGCTTTTCCGAGGTCATCTGAGCGCATTCATGGTGCTTAGCGTCATCAAAAGTTCGCCTACGAGCTGATGATTTGAAGGGGCAAACCATGATGTCGAGCTTGCTTTGTGTACGAGTTGAACTACACGAGTATGACGCTTGTAGCCACACATTTTTAATCTCTAATGTACGTATGCTAGTACGAGCAGCATTAAGTGGATCGATAAACTCAATTAACAACAACATTAAGTTGATCGCAAATTTGTGTCAAAATTCTATGATTCCCAATCATGATTTTGAAGTGGCCAAGTCAAATATCTTTCAACGGAGAATCCAACGGAGGAACCAATCCACCCAACTGCAACTTGATCAACTCAGACGACAGCTATTTAGCTTGGGATTTTGCAGAACTGCACTCTTCGGAGTTCCGCGAAAAGTGTCTATTGATTTGTACTTCACAAGCATACCGAAAGATGATATCATTGTACAAAGGACGAGCACCTTAAGCACGACGACACACATTTTATGATTAGCCGCGTCAATATCTGCATGAACACACCGATTTGCCCGCCCATAAGTTGCCGCTCATGCCAACGCCGACAGAACGTTTCCCTGGATCAAATACGCACTGTGACTTTATAGTGGTGGCGCACCACTTCAAAGTAAGAAGCTCAAAAGTGAATTGTTCCCAATAGCCCTAGATATGCTAATGGAGCCTATGTATTGTGCGTTGCAATGGCAACGGGACACGCTTACAGTAGTACCATCGAACGCAGCAGCTTTGTTCAGTTGCCTTGTTATTCACATCAACTTTTTCATGCGATGCTGTGTCGGTTGAGGTTTTATCGTTTTAGTAAGCGATGTAAATTGCGTCGCTTTATATGACACTACTCCTCCTTCCTTCGGGCTCGTCTTCCTTGATCGTTTCCATTGCCATCAAGGCGCCGAGTTCAGCGACGAGGGCCTGTGCCGTCGGCCGTGCTGCAGGTTCCAGCGCGATGCAGCGCATCGCCATGGCTTCAAGCCACGCTGGACAAGTGCTCGTGAACGTCGGTGTCAAGTCGCCCATCGACACGCGGCGGGCGATGGCGACTTCCGCCAGCATTTTCCCTGTGTTCGGGTCCATCTCCCGGTCGTACGGAGCACGGTGCGAGTCGAACTCGGTGAGGACCATACCTACCAGTTGCATGATTAGGGAGCGCCAAGCAAGCATTTTCGAACCGAAAGAGAAAACGTCTGCCGCCGTTGAGTAGTCAGTGGCACATAGCACTTCCGGAGCCATCCATCGGTGGGCACCATTGTTAGAAGACTTGGCGTCTTCGTCTCTCGAGACGTCAAAACCGCCGAGCTTGATGCCTTTTTTCGAATCCAAGAGGATATTTCGCGACTTGAGGTCACGATGCACGACGGGGATTTCGTGGATGTAGGCAAGGCCGTGAGCGATGGCACAGATGCACTCGAGCTTGAACTGCCACGACACCGCGTGCGGGGCATTTTGATGAAGGTAGCCTTGCAAGTTTCCCCCGTCCATGTACTCCATGGCCATCATTAGGTCTATAGGTCGGCACCAGCAAGCACCAAGAAACTTGACGATGTGTGGGCTTGAGAGCCTAAACAAAGTGCCTCAGATGGAACGTTTGAAATTGAAGCGTACTGTGCCATAAGCTTGATTTCGGCTACCATACGGCGCAGGTTGTTTGACGAGAGGTACGAAGGGATGGGTTTCTTGACTGCGATCGTGCTATTGTTGTACTGGGCCTGCCACACTTCTCCGTACGAGCCTTGTGTCATAGGCGCAATGAGTAGTACGTCGCTGGCTTCGAGTCGAAACTGGCGGATTGTCTCAAGCTCCGGGGTGATGCACGAGCACGAGTCGAGCGTCTCTCGGGCCTCGTACATGGACGTGACGGGTGTGAGGTCACCGTCGTCGAAAACCTCAAAGACGACAGTTGACGACTGTCGTGAGCTCCGTCGTCGCCGCCATGTGATGAAAAGAGCGATGGCCATACCAAGGACAACTACGCTGGCGACAACAGCAACAATGCAGTTGGTAGTGACACTGATTCCACGGTGCTTTGCAGCTTTGACTACATTTGCAAGCGTAAGGTACGTCATTGGAACGGGAGGTACCTGATGATGTCGTGGTCACGCAGACAGTCCAGTCACCGAGAGGCTCGGGATGTCCCTGCGCGGCGTTGCATGCTGCTGCATTGAACGCCACGCTCTTGAACGACGTTTTGGCTGCCAGAAGCGCCGAGTACGATACCCTGTCGACGACAAACGTCGTGATGTCGCAGTGGGGGCAGTCACTAGAGCAGTCTTCAGCGGTGGTCAGAGCTGAATCGCGTACAAAACCCGTAGCTGGGTCGAAAACGTGACATTGACTAAGCTTGTGATGGCGTTCCCGAAATTGCCGTTTGTGTTTTGTGCAAGTTTAAGGTCTCCGAGATAGCTACAGCAAAACATTTTGAGAAGACGGGAGTCATCGGCAGGAGTGTCTTACATGTTTTCCGCGTCAAAGCGCACGTTTTCGAGTGTTGTAACATGATTGCTCTCCAGGTGTCTGTTTTTAATTAGTTTCTCGATGGCAGTGCGCACGTACAAATTCACGATGGACCCTGGGAGGCTGTGAAGCGACGTTAAAAGACACCCCGCAAGATCCCTAAGGCAGACACTCGATATCGTTTCAAAGGGAGCCCCAGAGCGTACAATGTATCGAGACCATTCGGTAAGTTTGGTGGAACGGCCGTCAACGGATTCCGTCCAAGGCTACTGTAAGACGCGTGAGCCAATGCATGTCGATAATATTGACGCATACAAATGCGCGAGGGCCGAGGGAAATACGAAATTGGACGGAAAGAACTCCCAGCCACATTGGGCAAACTGCCTACGAATCAACCATCACCATCCGCTGTAGCTCGATAAGGCGTACAGGCTCTGGAGCGTTGCAGGCAGCTTGATCTGATCGATGCGCAGGCCTGGGCATTCCTCAAACTGTCTGTGCATCCTCATCAATTAAGAGCAAACTCGCGGGACATACAAGGCGGTGGCAGCGGGCCAGTTGCTCAGATCCCCAGCATTTGTGATGTTTCGAAAGGCTCCGGTGGTAGCTGTCAAGGACGTTGCAAGACGCTTGCGTGTGCAGGTAGCGTCCACGATGCACGAGGTTGTGGCGTCGGCGCAGTAAGCGGTCGTCGCCACAAGGGTGGCCGGCGCGCTAGCATAAGGGCACGGCTCGGTCATGCGGCAGGCCGAAGCTGAACTCTGCGACTTCTCTCGCCGTCCATCTGGGTTGTCTCGGCATGATGTGCGCCATGCTTCATCGAGCCGGTGTCGACCACCATGTGGTGCACGTGAAACCTCCCTCGGTTTCCTCTGCAACCAGAGGCCATCGCCCTCCGCAGCCACCGTCGCCCGAGCTCTGTGCTAGCGCCAACAGTGCTAGGCCCGCGCTCTCCTGGCGACTCCAAGACGCTCTTCTTGGCAGCCGCCGACAGTAGATCTCACCCTGCTCGGAGGATCATGGAATCGTTCCCATGTGCTTGCTGGGAATGTCCCACGAGACATCGCATACGCCGATATCGTAGGTAAAAGCGGCGTTAGCGCCTCCGCCTCTCGGCAAAGGCCCGGCGCATGGAGCAGAGGTGTCGACGGCGAGCGTACGCCTGCCTTGTGCTGCCCCTCATTGGCTTGGTTGTGGTGCTGGCGCCAGTTGCGACAAGAGTAGCCGCCACAAACCCCGTAGTCACCCTGGTCTGTCGCTCGATCGTCGCCATATCAGACACCCAGTGGCAGTGGCTGCACCATCGCTCGACTACGTGGGCGACTCCCAGAGCTTTTCCACTCCTCTCAGCAGCATCGTATACTCGAGCGGTGTGGGCCTGGCACCCGTAGGGCAGGCCAGAACCAACTGAGGGGGAAACTAGTTGTTGGGACGGGCACCCTGTATCTCGATCAATCCACTATTTGTTCATCCGTCACATGACCGATATGGGTGCGTGGTATGCTAATCGTAGCATCACCAACGAGGTTACTGCCGAGATCAAAGCTACTACTGGTGCTCTAGTGTTGTCAATGGATGGGTGGCACCGGGCTTTCGGCCACCACGGAGCCGCTCTAGATTGGTGTGCTGTACTGCTCGCGGTGGTGGGTCTCGCGCCGACACCAGTGAGCTACTTTATACCAAGCTCTGGTCTGACCTCGATCACCAGATACGAGGTTCTTGTAACCAAACTCTGATCGCGACCACCAGAAACGAGAAACACGCACAGAATGGATTTAAGACAATCAGTCGTGCTGGTTCATCTGGCGCGAGACGAGGGCAGCGTAGAGGCCATTGGGGATCTGCATGAGCTCCTTGTGGGTGCCTTTTTCGGCGATGCGGCCGTCGCTCGCCACGGCAATGATGTCGGCGTTCTGGATCGTCGTGAGGCGGTGAGCCACGATGATTGTCGTGCGCTTCTTGAGCTGGAGAAGCTTGTCGAGCGAGGCCTGTACGATACGCTCGCTCTCGTTGTCGAGCGCCGACGTTGCCTCGTCCAACAGCAGCACCTCGGGGTCCCGCAGAATGGCGCGAGCGATGGCAATGCGCTGCTTCTGACCGCCCGACACTTGCACACCGCGGTCACCGACCTGGGTGTCGTAGCCGTCGGGAAACTGCAGGATGAAGTCGTGCGCGTTGGCCATTTTGGCCGCCTCGACCACGTCGTCGCGGGTGGCGCCGTCCTTGCCCGACGCAATGTTGTCGGCAATTGTCCCTGCAAAGAGCACGGGCTCCTGCCCCACGAGCGAGATGTGCGTCCGCAGCCAGCGCAGGTTGAGGCTTTTGATGTCGACCCCATCGAGGAAGACCGTGCCCTCGACCGGGTCGTAAAAGCGCTCGATGAGCGCGATGGCCGTGCTCTTGCCGCAGCCACTGGCGCCGACGAGAGCCACCGTGGCGCCGCTCGGGATCACAAGGTTGTAGTTGGAGTAAATCTTGGCGTCGGGCCGCGACGGATAGGCAAAGTGCACATTGCGCAGTTCAATCTCGCCGCGGACAGAGGGCAAAGTAGCCCCGTCGGCGCTGTTGCAGTCGATCGGAGGGACGCGGTCGACAGTTGCAAAGAGACTCGCGGCTGCCGACTTGGCCTTGACGGCGTCCGTCATGTTCTGCGCAGCCATGCCAACGCCAAACGAGCTGAGCATGATGGCCATCATCACCATAAACATGTCTTCGAACGTCGTGTCCGAGTTGTCGCGGGTGATGAGAAACCCACCAAACCAAAAGAGGAAAGCCATGGCCATGAACATGACGCCTTGCGAGACGCCGAAGCCGATGCCGCCGCCGAGCCCGGCCTTTGTGTCGGACGCCGCCGAGATGGCCAGAAACGCAAGGTAGCTACCGTGTACGCTCGTTTCCATGGTGAACGACGCGACGGTGCGGATCGAGTTGATGGCTTCGGCGAGGAGCGCGCCGGCTTTGGTGTCGCCTTCGTTGATCTTCTTGCCGTTGCCCGACATCATTTGCATTTGTACGTACGATGCGGCACCGAGGATGGGAAAGATCCCGAGCATGGCCAGCGTCATCTCCCAGCTGTAATAGAAGCCGATGCCAAAGGCGACGCCCAGCGTAGCCGCGTTGACAAGGCCGCGGTTAAGCGTCTCGCTCGTCATGGCCATGATCATGGCCGTGTCTGTGGCGAGACGCGTTGTCAGCGCACCCGACGAGTTGGTCTCGAGGTCAAACCAGCCCACGTCCTGGTGCAGCATGGCCTTGAAGCCCATGAAGCGAAGGCGCCGAGTGAGGCGCTCGGCCACAACGGCAAAGCCATAGTTCTGCACCACGACCGACAAGCAAAAGGCGACACCGAGGCCCACGAAGCCCAGCGCCCAGTGCGACGCCTGCGTCTTCATCTCGTCGGCCGACAGCGCATAGTTGAAAAAGAGCACCGTCACTTTCGTGAGCAGCACGCCCCACACTGGGAAGATGGCGCCGTTTACAACGGCACCCAAGGAGCCCAGAATGACGTAGCCCGATTCGGGTGCACTGAGCTTCCACACTCGGGACATGGGCACCTCGTCTTGTGCAGTCGCCGCGTCCTTTGCAGGCGTAGAAGAACCGACGCTGGTAGGCGATGCCAGGCCCGCGTCCGGCACGACTGCAAGCGCCTTGGTTGACTCGGCGCGGTCAAGGACTTGCACGTCTGTGGATGACGCGAGCGACGTCGTTGACTCGTCGGGCGTACTGCGGGATTGGGCTTCGACCAGCCGTCGGTAGGCGCCGTCGGTCTTTTGCATGAGCTCCGTGTGACTGCCCTCTTCGACGACGACGCCCTTTTCGAGCACAACGATGCGATCGGCGTCACGGATGGTCGAAAGGCGGTGGGCAATGATGATGGTGGTTCGCTTTCGAGTGGCCAAGAGCGCATCCAGCGACTCTTGTACGACGCGTTCGCTCTCGGTGTCGAGCGCCGACGTGGCTTCGTCGAGCAGCAAGATGGCGGGGTTCTTGATGATGGCGCGGGCGATGGCAATGCGTTGTTTCTACACGACATGGCCGTTTATGAAAGTGCAATCTCACCGGGCAGCGTACCTGGCCACCTGAGAGCTGCGCCCCACGCTCGCCGACTTCGGTGTCGAAGCCTTTGGGAAAGGACATGATAAAGTCGTACGCGTTGGCTTGTTTGGCGGCGGCGTGGACCTCTTCGATCGTTGCGCCCTCCTTGCCGTGGCGGATGTTGTCCGCAATGGACACGCTAAAGAGCGACGGTTCTTGGCCGACAAGGCCCACTTGCTGCCGAAGCCACTTAACATTGAGCGTCTTGAGATCATGGCCGTCGAGGTACACGGTTCCCCGAGTTGGGTCGTAGAAGCGCTCAAGCAGCGACACGATGGTGCTCTTGCCGCTGCCACTAGGGCCCACGAGAGCCACCTTCTCACCGGCCGCGATCGAGATCGAGTAGCCCGAACAGACACGAACTTCTGGCCGAGCCGGGTAGTAGAACTCAATGTTGTCAAGGCGAATGTCGCCTTCGACAGAGGCGAGCCGGTCGCCAACGTCGGCGAGAGGGTCCACAAGCGACTGGCGCTCGATCATGTCAAATACATCGTAGGCTGCAGTCCGTGCCGAAAAGACAGCCTGAATCGATGGCCCCGATTGCCCTAGCGCCATGGCCCCCATGATGATCGAGAAGAAGACGGTGAGGACGCGTCCGCCATCGTAGCAGTCGGAGGTGCATTTGGTGGCGCCGAGATTGTCGTTGGCCACTTGAACAGCGCCGAACCACATGCCGAAGCCGTACGTGAAGAAAATAGTGCCAAACATGACGCCGGTGCCGAGGCCGATCGCGAGGCCTTTGCGAATGCCCGCTTTCTCAGTCGCGAGAAGCGACAAGTCGTACTTTTGGACAAACTTGTCCATCGTGTTGAACATTTGCACTGTGCGAATGTTGCTCAGGCTCTCCTCGGCAATGCCACCGGCGGAGGCGTACGCTGCAATGCCCATTTGGATTGCGTTGGACAAGGTCTTGACCATGATGAAGGCTGTGAGCGCAATGAATGGGGTGAAAGCAAGGAGTGCGAGCGCAAGCTTCCATCCCTTGACGAGACCGATGATGATACCCGACATGCCCATGGAGAAAAAGTTGATGCCGTCGCCGACCTTGCGCCCAATGCCGTCTTGGATGATGAGCGACGTGTCGGCCACCTTGGTCGCAAGCTCCATGGGCTTGTTGACGTCGAACCAGCCGATTTCTTGACGAAGAATCGCACGGATGTACTCGTATTTGATTCGTTTGCCTTGACGCGACGCCGAGATCGACCAGCACGCGACTTGGCCGAAGCCGCAGACAATGACGCCGAGGCCAATCCACACAAATTTGAGAGCAATCTTATTAATGCCGTCGCGCATCGAATCCGCCACGTTCGTGTTCGTCGTTGTGCCCGGATTGAACGCCGAGAGGATGTCGCCAAAGAAGATGATCTGAAGTGGCTGCGAGACACCCGTGCCCATGGCGCAAATCGTTCCAAGCACCATGAGCCCAATGTCTTTCGGTTCCGCAAACGTAAACAGCTTCGTAAGTGGCACCATGCGGCCCTTCTCGGTGCCTGGCGCCGCCACCTCGGGATGAACTTCCGGGCCGCTGGCCTTGGGCGTCGCTACGGCCGCGTACGACGCCGTCTCATGCATCTCGAGGGTCGTGTCGCCAGTGGGGTTGGCCATGGCGAGACTTGGCAAATGCTGCACTGCCCCAAATCGCGCCGGCGCTGTGTTCAACTGTGATTGGCTCTCAAAATGTTCGACGGTTCTGATTGGCCCATCGAGATCTTGGGGGGTTACGATTACCGCCGCCACAGTGGCCATAAGCACCAAGTTTAGTTTAACGTTAATATATATCTCCTGCTGAAGGCCAGCGTCGTTTCGATGCATCGACGCAGTCTGTCCTCTTCTTGACGAGCCACGCTCCGACGCAGCCTTTCTGTGCCGAGCGGGCCCTTAAAGCACATTTCGCGTACGGTGGAAGCGCGGACTGTCTATATTGCATGGTCGTTTTACAAGCCAAGTCGTTTTATTGTCGCTTCGAGAAGAGCCCGAGCTGGCCCATCACTCATGAGTCGCGGTGGCCATTCGCAGTGTCTTGTGACTAATGTATGAGAAGAGCGTGCGACGATTGCCACTTTCAAAGGCTACAGTGTGAATCGTCTAATGTTATTGAAAAATCCAAGGTGAGGCCAGCGTGTGCAGCGAGTCGATTCGCGTCTGACACTTGATGCGTGCCAGTGGTGCCAGTTAAACTGAACGCAGGCAAGTTGCTCTCATCGATAAATCGTTTCAGTCATTTCGTCGCTGGCGACGACCGATGGAACCCTTGCGATGAAAACGATACATAAATGGCTATTTACGATTGAAATGGAAGATGCACACACCACTGCAACTGTAGTTTTGCTGCAAAAAACATCCCAACAGCTCCACTATTTGTGGTCTCACCATCTCCACACCTTCGGCGTCACCATAGATCCGCACAAAAGACAGGTTAGTTCTGTCGACCAGCTCCACGGCTGTTGTGAGTGCTGGTAGTGCGATTTGCAGTGAGACCCTATGCAATGAGAACGAAATTTGCCTCTTGCTCAAGCTTTGAGTGCCGATTCCACCAATTTTAAACGTGGTATTGGTTTGCCGATCTTGCCGAAATTAGCGATTTTGTTATAACATGTTATAATAAACTCATCTGCCAGCTGGCACATATCCGGCTGGAAGTGACTGCGTGAAGATGGCAGCCCGCGTCGCGAGCCTCGAGAACAGCCCCGTGAACATTGGCGTCTTCCGCGAGGACACGCGCCGCCTGCTCTTCGACATCCTTGGCAGATGCCACATCAAGGACCGCCCGACATCCATCGCGCTCGTGCTTGACCCGGAGCTCTCGGGGCTCTTCCAGCATATCCTAGTCGAGGGCGCAAGCGTGCTCAAGGACTATGACGTCGTCCAGTTCCGCGAACTCTCGCCTGACATCGCAGCTAACCCTGGATCCGGCTATGATGTCATGGTCTTCATTGTTCGCCCCACGGCTGCAGCGGCCAACGGCGTCGCTACCATTGTCAAGAGTCCGCATTGGCACGCATACCTTGGGCTCATGTGTCGTGTAGGCTTGGACCCGAAGAAGATTCGCTTTCATATGCTGTGCACCCCGAAGCGAACGCTCGCATGCGACGAGCTTCTCAAGAAAGCTGGTGTCCATGGCTCGATCGTGTTTGGCGAGTTCCCCATGGATCTTGTGCCATACGAAGAGGATGTTCTGACGCTCGAGCTCAACGATGGCTTCCGCGATCTCTTTGTGGACAACGAGAAGAGCTGTCTCCAGACTGTGGCTACGTCCATCAACAAGTTGCAAATCCTATTTGGTCTCATCCCCCAGGTATCTCACATCCCATCACGACTTGCATCTTAGTTGTCCGCAGATCAAGTACAAGGGCGCGATGGCCAAGGTGGCCGTCGACATGGTCGCACACATGCAGAAAAAGCAAAAGTCGGACGGCGTCTTGCTCGGCTCTACGGAGCCCGAAATCGACACGCTCATCGTCCTCGACCGCACCGTCGATCTCGTCACGCCCCTATGCACGCCATTTACGTACGAAGGTCTTCTCGACGAGATCATTGGCATCCAGAACGGGTACGAAGCTTCCTCCGCCTGCGCCCGTTGCGACAGCCTCGTAGCTCCATCCGCGTGGCCTCCGAGCTCGTAGAAGATCCACCTGAGAAGCCCAAGGCCGGGGCCGCCCCACCGCCGCCGCGACCTGCGATGGCCACCGTGCCACTTAACTCGAGCGACGACCTGTTCGCAGAGATCCGAGACATGCACACGGAGCGGCTCGGCACGCATCTGCAGCACTTGGCAAAGGACATCCGCGACCGGTGTGCGCTCTGGTTGGTGCCAAGGTGGCTTACGAGAGCAAGCGTAGCCACGAAGAGTTCCGCAAGAAGAACGCATCGATCTCAGAGATCCGCGACTTTGTGAAGCGTATCCCAGGCCTTCAGCAGCAGTATAAGCTCTTGAACCAGCACACGAACCTGGCGCAGGTCTTGCCGATGAGTATACACCGGTGCTGAGCTTCAATTGCGTAGCTTCTCAAGAAAACCACCGACTCAAACACATTCAACGACATGTGGTTCGCCGAGCGGTCGATGCTCGAAGGCCAAGCGCTCATCGACGAGCTGGAGGAGTTTATCGGCGACCAGGAACCGCTGCTCAAGGTGGGTGCGAGTGCTAACCGCGGTGCTGAGCTCGATCAGGTGTTGCGACTGCTTTGCTTGCAGTCGCTCACAAGTGGCGGCATCAAAGCCAAGGCCTACGACCATCTGCGCCGCGAGATCATCCAGACCTATGGCTTTGAAATGCTCCTCGTGCTCACCAACTTGGAGAAGATCGGGCTTCTTCGGCGCCAGGACAGTCTATTCCCCGTTGCAAGCTCATCGGCCTTCCTCACTGTCCGCAAATCGTTGCGCCTCATCAACGAAAACGTCAACGTGATGAACCCAAAAGACATCGCGTTGGACTTGTCATCGTGACGGCCCCCTTTCTGACGTGATCGCCGTAGGTATGTCACCAAGGGCTATGCGCCCCTGAGTGTCCGTCTCGTTGAGATTGCTGCCACCAACAAGATGACCCACACCACTGGGTGGCGAACTATTCAGGACACGCTCAAACAGCTGCCTGGGCCCAGCGAGGAGATCAGCCAGGTGCCCAACAAGACGGGCGACGCAGACCATGGTACCCGTGTCTCTTTGCCCGAGGGGTTCGCTTAGCGATGGCTTAGATGCCCCCGTGAAGAAGGAAGGCCTCGGCGAGGAAGATCGCAAGGTGATGGTTGTCTACTTCATCGGTGGCGTGACCTTTATGGAAATTGCGGCGCTTCGCCACTTGTCCAAGCAGCCGGAATGTACGTGGTCGAGGCGATGGCTGGTGGCTGACGCAGCGCAGGCCCGTACGATATTATCATCGCCACGACCAAAATCATCAATGGCAGCACGCTCATCAAGTCGGTTGTTGACAAGGAGCTTCTGCAAACGCTCAAGCTATAAGCAATGATTCATGAATGCATCTGGTGCATTCCATAGATGGTGTGCGTTGGTGGGGTTCCGCTCTTGCTTTGAGACCTGGGGAACGATTGCATTTGCCTGCAAGTGCGGTGCATTGCCTTGGCGCAGCCGAAGGGTCGCAATTGGACTCAGCAACCTTCGGGCTGGCAGTGTGCCGTTCGATTGTGACCATCATTGAGCATCGACAAGCATTCTAAAACGGATGCAGCTCCGGGCGCACCATGACAACCGCATCGTACCAGAAGTGCGCTGGCCACGCTGTAGTGCACAAGATGGCACACACCGTAGCGACGACGCCAGAGCTCTTCGCTATCATCCTGGGCTTCGTTCAAACAGGCACCACACTCGTGGAGCTACTTGAGGTGGTCCCAAAGTGTGCCGTTCCTCGAGGCTTCCAGGCCCTCCTCGATATCGTCCATCGCCATGGGATAGACGCCAGCTGTCTTTGGCCCACTATCGACTACGCAGCAGTTCGGCGTGCTGTGGTACTTCCCTTCGCTGCATCTTCGTCGTCCGCTCTCCAGTCGCTCTGGACGCTGGACGTGCCCACGCTACTCGCCTACGACGATGTCGCATTGCTGCACCAAGCCCACCACGAGGTGTTTCCGCGGCAGCTCTCGCTTGACGACGACAACTGGGGCTTTAAAGTGAACCTTTCGTCCCTTTCGTGGACGCATTGGACGCGGCGACTTGCGGCATCGGACACAACAGCAACGATGGCGCGCCTTGGACGAATGCTAGCAGCTGCACCGACTCTCCGCCACCTCACCCTCTGTGCCGGTGGCATCCTGCGAGTAATCGAGACTTGGGAGCCGATATACGTGTACCATGAACCGTTTCCCGAAGCTCTGGTGCCTTGCGTTTGGGAAGCTCTTGCCACATCTTCAGTCACGGACATCAGCATACGAAATGCTCCTCTACTCGCGACTGACGACGGGGTTGCCCGGGCCATTTCATGGATACAAACGCGCTCGGTCACGCGCCTTGAGATCATAGATTCGCCTGTCGCTGTCCAGGGGGCGACACTGCTTGCCGCGGCTTTGCACAACTGCCCGACGCTGCGGGAGCTCGTGTTCAACAGCGAAACTCATCTATTGCAGTCTTTCTTGGGTGCCCCACTGCCTCGTCAGCTCCGGAGCCTCCACCTTAGCGTCCACTTCGAAGAGATGTCATCAAACTTGACGCCACCGTCATGGGCAAAAGCTTTGGCGGGGGCCCAGTTAAAGCACTTAACGGTGAGCGTCAAGGGCTACGATGATGCCTGCGTCGCGCAAATTGTCACCGCCGCGGCCATGATATCGACTTTGGAGCAATTCCACCTAATCGGGTTCTTTCCAGGGCCTCTGGTCAAGGCGGCACTCGAAGCCGCGCATTCGATGCTGTCTGCTCTCGAATCGTTTGAAACCCAGCCGTGCATGCTTCTTATGGACGGCTATGGAGGTTTGAGCGAATACGACTACTAAGAATAACCACGATTTTATATACACTCCATGGTTAGGATGGTGCGACATCGTCCTACGAATCGGACGATAAAGCTGCCTGTGCCCCATTTGATTCTGTATGATACATTGCGCATATCAAATACCAGTGAATAGAATGTCCAAGCTGCCTTAGAGGATCTAGCGCAGTCTAGCTCATCGCCAAACAGACATAAAAGTTGATCAATTTCAGTTGCGGACAACTTGTGGTCTCCTTGGGCCGCCGAAGGACATCACATATAATGGCACTTGTTGGTTTAGAGATATATACGCTATTAATAGAGCAATTTTGCTACAGG
>JNBR01000648.1:0-20402 GCA_002081595.1 Achlya hypogyna
CCTGCGCATATCATGCAACAGGTCATTCCACTTTTAACCAGCTCTCAGCCACAGCAATCATGTTTTCCCAACTTACTGCCATGCTCCTTGCAACCTTTGCCACGTTCACGTACGCTCAACCCACTCCGGCTTGCAACGTCACTGGTCAAAATGTCACCGTGTCGGGCTACATCATGGACAACTTTTGCATCACCCAGGGCTTCATGGTTGACAACCCTACGACGCCAACGCTCGTGCACCCCGAAGTCCACTCCATCCATTGCCTCGTGGACCTGACCGCGTGTACGGATTCTGGCTTCGCACTCCTGGCGCCCCCGTCAGGCCCCGGAGCCAACTACACCGTCAAGTATCAGCTGGGATCCGCTGGGACGACCCTTGCCATCAAGTACGGCATGGCGGCACGCAACTATGGCAAACGCGGTTTCAACGCGACTCTCACGGGGATCGACGACGGCACCCCCGAGCTCAAGTGCGTCTCGATCTCCAGCAAGGTCATGGTGGACGCCAAATCCGTCACATTGTCCACTGCGGACCTCGCGAACGCATCGCCGATGCCCATGACCATGCCGACGACGGCTACGACTGCGCCGACGAAGTCGACTTCGGGGGTCGTCAGCCGCAACGTCGCCACGGGGGTGCTTGCGGCAATCGTCGTTTTTACGATGGCTTAACCTATTGGTGCCAAGAGTGTAGGTATACTTTATGCCATCACGCATTTAGTTATCCAACCTACGTAAAATTAGGAAAGTTGTGCTTGCGATAATCTCGACTAACAATCTTAAGGAAATTTTACGAGCAACGACTATGGAAAACTAGCTCATCGCCGAAGGGCAAGTGCACACATTGATCTATCTGACATTGAACGGTCATTGCTACCCGAATGCGACGCTTTCGGGACTAATGTACATGTTGCAAGGGCCAGAAAATCTTCTTAATAGCTGCTGACCGGTTATTTTTAATTGGTTCAACTGCGTTTTCCGGCACTTGCACAGTGTAGAACAAAAATCTCTCGAATGAAGAACGCTGCAGTGTAAGATCGACAGGTACCTCAATTACTATGAACTTATGCAGTTATTAAGCACTAGTATTGGAAGCTGGGGATGGGAAACTGAAATTGTGGGCCTTAATTCTTGTTACCTTCACACAAACGATCATAACATGAATGACATCGCGATTGCATTGTTGGTGGACCGCGTGCCATATTTCATATTCCCATTTTATTGCGAAATGTGGCATTTCTGGCAAATCTACATTCCCTGATCCCGACTTCCTCATTTGTTTGCCTGCCTATCCACCGAAATTCACATTTCTCACCAGTTGGCATGATTTCCCAGGGAATTGACAAAACCAGTGGGGATTTACGATGAAGTAGATAAAACGTTAGATCCGGTATTTATTACAAAACCAGTCAAAGCATTTGTGATGGCTGACGACTGACAAATACATCGAGGTTGTGGACTATCAGCGTGGCAGAAATGATAAGATCCAACGTCCGAGGTGTGGATATCATAGCTTCGCCTTAGATGGCGTCGCTACTGCGCATGGCCACCATTGAGTTCGGGCACGACTTGTACGGGCGCTTTTCCAACTTGGTGTGAAGCGTGCACCCGGCCGTGGAACATATGAGCTTGTTCTCCCCGCCGGCGCCAGGAGCGACTTGCTCGCCGGCACTAATGTCGAGTGATTACAATCATAACGCTGCGTTTCGTTGGATCGAGGTTTCGCCCAAGCGCTATTGGAACTTTACTCAATGAGGTACTTAATTGTGCGAATTCGGTCATAATTTTGGTTTTATCCGTACTCGTAAATATCCGCCAGATTCACAGTTTCTATGTACAGTACCGGTTTTGTCGACTGCAAAGTATACTATAAATCCCCACAGGTTCTGTCGTTTTCCCCGATTTTTCACCGCATGGTTTAGTGTTACCGAATTTGTGCTTGCTTAGAGACATTGTTGAGGGGGTCCCATGTCCACCGCTCATGTCCACTAAATCAACGTGTCCATCACTCGTACATGTATACATAGTCAAATATGCTGGTGATAACCATATGTATTGCCTGATGGATCCTTCAAAATTGGTCTACGCTACGGCACATCGGAGTGTAGGCGCCAGTGTCACATTTCAATTTTCTTCGGCACCAACAAGCACCATGGGCGCTTGCGAGTCTTTCGAAGCAGCCCAAACCGTTCCTCCCGTGGCCCAGAAGCGCATCATGCCCCAGCGCATCACGGTCTTTGATCCCAAATTTGTTGCCGACCGAGTTGTGACCCTTGACATGAAGGGAAAGATTTGGACGTGGTCGGGCGAAGACTTTGTCATTCGCGATGCTTCAACAGGCGATGCGTACTTCAAGATTGACGCCAAGGCGTTGTCTTTTTCAAACAAGAAGCGACTTCTAGACAACGTGGGCCACACCGTGGCCGTGCTCAAGAAAGACCTCGTCGCCTTCACGCTCACCCAGCGGGTATACCGGAACGATGAGGCGGCGTCCGACATGTTCGCCATCAAAACTCGAATTAAAATCGGTCTGTCCGAAGTTGAGTGCACGATCCAAGACCTCATCAGCCACCGCTCGTACGACATCAATTGCAAGGGCAACTGGACAGGGCGACGCGCGACAATCACATGCAACGGAAACGTCATCGCCAAATTGCGCCAACCGCTTGAGCTCGGTGGCAATCGGTACTTGGTGGACGTCAATCCAGGCGTCGACATTGCACTTATAACCCTTATTTGCATCGCCATGGACGAAAACGAGCGCAATTAATTAAATGTAAATGTATCTACTCATTTAGCGATACGAAAGCTTCATTTTAGTGATGTGGTCTAGGACACAGCCCGGGTAGTCTTGTAGCCCGACCCTTCTACACTACGTTAAAGTATCGAGAAGTGCTATAGTGGTTGGTAGTAGCAGGCACATTAACACGTTCCATTATTTTCATTCAGCGTGATCTTGTCTCGTAAAATGCGACCTATTGATGTTCACATGGTAGCCACTATGACTTGACGCTCTCTCACCGCAACCAAGTAGAGGCCCAACCTGCTCTTTGTGGCCCACAACATCGTGAACCCTCCGATATAAAGGCACAAACACACAACCAAATCGGTCAGTGTATCGTGTTCCGTTAAACAAAGCTCGTCAAACATTTTAAACACCTTGATGCCTCGATAGCGCCAAGCAATCGAGTCGACAACTGCGACGACAGCCAGCGCAAAAGTCATGGCTAGAAGGTCTTACGTTGGTGAATGCCCAGCGCCGTCGAGCCTGCAGTACTGGGCATTGAAGTTCGCGAACTTGGACCTCGATGCATATTTCAGCCAATCCCCGTGCTCTGCCTGAAGATCCAAGTTCATTGCGAAAAGTCGTGTGTCACTGGCATGGCCGAGGAGGCACCACCGAGTGCTCGCGTAGAGCCGCCACCGCAAGGCACCTTCACGGTAGCGCTCAGCCATGTTGTGTTGCTGGATCTTCCCGCTGCCGCGACAGATCTAGCGCCCGCCGAGGGCGATGTGACGCCGAGGCCTCCACCCTCACTCTGGTGCGCCGTTAGCATCCTCACGGGCAAAGACACCAACACTACATGGTGGTACCCTCCGATAGACGAGCACAAGCGCAAGGTCGCGACGAACGTCGTGCAGGTGGCAGTGCCTGCGGACGCGGGGGAGAGCCCATCGTTCGACTACCTCCAGGCATCGAAAGGCTTTGCGCTGACAGAAGATGGCCTCGTGCAACAGCTCGCAAAGTCGAGCGTGCGCGTCGAGCTTTTTCTTGGGTACACGCGCGAGCGAGACGCGGATACGCTTCTCGGCGCGGCCGATGTTGCCTTCCTGCCAAGCATCTTTCAAGGGACCCCGACCACTTCAACGTTGCAGCTTCCAGGGGCAACTGTCGAGTGCACGTTGGCGTTTGACATTACATATGTCAAGTACTTTCAGCAGTGCAAGTTGCTTGCGGTGTCTCAGCTGCAAGTGCTGCAGCTGCCCACCGAATGGCGCTTGACCCTCAAGGACGGCGACGACCCAGTCAAGCTCTGTGAAGACAACGATAAGAACGCCACAAAGTGCACAGTGACGCTCAAGTTTCCCGTCACGGCGTCGGCGGCCGCGTCCGAGACGATGTTCTCCGTCGACGGGCGTCTTGGCTACGACAGCACCAAAGAACCCGAGCTAGCGTGGCACGTGCGATTCCCGCTCGACAGTCCCCTCGTCATCCCTCTCGATAAGGTGTGCATGCCGGGTCCACTGGCCAAAGCAGCGAGTGGCTAGGACGGCACCGAAGCGCTGGTGGACGCCATCGAGTCAGGGCGGCTGGTCACGATGACTCTAACGCGTTCGCTCGGCACGGACACGTGGAATGCGACGGCGCAGCTTCCTCTCGATGCATTTCTCACCCCGGGCACGGCCACGGTCAACATTGTTGAGCCCCTCAAGAAAGGTGCTGCGCAAGGGGACTTTGGCCGTGCGACGCTGTCTGTAGGCAATGCCCCGGCACGCGAGACGCTGGAAGAGGCTCTCGCCAAAGCCGCGAACAACGATGAGAAAAAGAAGGCGCAAGCGGCGCTCAACGACTTTGAGAACCTGCTCGCTCGCATTGCAGGTGCCACCGAGTGATTCGTGAAGCGCATTTGATGGGGACCGATAGGGCATGCCGCCATCTATGTCAGCGCCAACACGTCCGTTGCCATGGACGTCGCCATGTACCCCGATGCCCTCGTGCCGCTGCCTCCGGTGCCGCTGCCACCGACAAAGACCATCGCCGAGTACATCACCCCGCGCGAGCCACTGCCCGCCTACCCGACACACGACGCCATCGCTACCATGCGCAAGGAAGTGCGCAAGATCATCGCGATTCTCATGAAGGAATACGACAAGCTGTTTTCGCTGCCGGAAGAGGTGCGTCGGTAGCTAGTCTGAGCCAGGGACCGACGTGCCTAGTCGGACGAGTACGCCCTCTCCAAGGAAGACCGTCGCCACAAACTTCTCTTCCATTTGAATGCAAACGGCATCTACTTTGAGTTCAAAGAGAAGCTCAAGAAGGCCCTTGTCTTCGTGATTCGCGAGAAGTTCCCGTCCATTGTGGCGCAGTTCCCATCGCACGCCGAGCCGCTCGGGTCTCTCGACGACGCCTCTCGACAGGTACGCCCCCCCGTGCCGCCAGATTCACCCATTTGGGCCAGGCTAAAACAGCATTTTACGCGCAACTCTACGCCTTCCTCATGGAGGAGGTTGTTCACCGCGCGTGGAGCCTACCCTCAACTGTCCACTAGGTGCACGTGGTCATGAATCACGTGTTTTGCAGCGCTGCCGACGACGAGAGTACGATGAACCTGCTTGAGGCGACGGCGCCCGTGGCGCCCGACACCGTGCGGGCGCAGCTGGCCTCCCTCGCGCGGCTTGCCTGGGAAAGCGAAGTGAACGGCCAGCTCAAGAAGGCGGTCACTTGCCACCTGGACCGCATCGCTCTTTCCGACAAACATGCTGCTGTGCTCGGCGGCTACAACGCGGACGTATGGCTCGACCTTGCTCTGTTTCATCTGCGCACGGGCGCACACAACAAAGGTACCTGCCCCGAGGCCCACAACCGCAGCATCTTTGTCGTAGCCGGCGACTGTTTGCGGGATTGCATAGCCACCGACAGCGCCCACGTAGCAGCGATCCAGGCCTTCGGTGCGCTGCTTTGCAATCATGGGGACCATGACGGTGCCGACACCGTGCTCAAGGGCGGCCTCGCACTCGTGCAGCGCGCCGAGACCCCACCGCATGTACGAGCGCGGGGCCATGCGCTACTGGCAATCTACTACACAACGTCAGCCATGGACCCGACGGGTAACCTGCGCCTGCATGAGCTCATGCAAGCGGTTGAAAACGCGGCGTTTGCGACGCCAACGGCCGTATGCATCGACGTCGCCGCCTACTACCAGGATCTGCGTTTGGACGCACTCGCGAGTGTCGCCCTCGACCTCGGTGCCACGCTACTCAAGCCCAAAGCTGTGTACACCAGCCGAATGTGGACATCGGAGCGATTTGTACAGGCATCGATCCAGCTGTACGCCGGCAACCTCGAGGCATGATGGCTCCAGCAACGCGGCTCACGGTGTGTAGGCGGCTTGCGCCTGCTTAGTGGACGCACTTGAGAAGGACAAGACGTTTGCCGATGCGTGGTACCTCCAAGGACTCGTATTTAGCCGACAGCAAAGGCTCACCGAGGCGATTACAAGCTACCGGCAGGCGCTCGCGCACTTGGCCCAGCTCCGGCCTGAGTACCACCTGCCGCTATACCTGCAGCTGGGGGCGCTGTACATGCATCAGCAACAATGGGGCGAGGCCAAGAGCGTCTATCTCCTGTCTGTTGACGAGGCTTCGAACGCGTCATCGTGGCTGGGCGTCGGCGTCGTGTGCGTTCGCCAGGAGGACTACGATGGCGCGGAAATGGCTCTCGCTGAGGCCAACATCCTCGATCACACCAACGCCGACGTGTGGGGCTACCTCGCGCTCGTGTGCCTGCACGGCCCGGTACCACGCCCGCAGCAGGCTGAGCAGGCGCTTGAGCAGGCTTTGCGCCACGACCTCTCGGTGCGTACGGTGAGGCCACCCGAGCCTCATGCACCTGCTAGAACCCGACACTTTTGCGTGAAATCAGCAGCGGCTTTGTCGCGCTCGACAAGCTCGAGATGGCGGAAGCGCTGTTGCGCCGGTCGCTTGTCTTGGGCGACTCGTCGCTCACACGCAAGACGCTCGCCGACGTGCTCGCTGCGCAAAACTGCGCCGAGACGGCGCTGGTCGAGTACCAGAAGGCCCTCAGCGGCTGCGAGAGTATGGACGAGCGCGCAGGGCTGCTGGCTCGCTGTGCCGCGCTGCTGGACACGCTCGGGCGCTTTGAGGATGCGCGCGAGTACCGGGCGATGGCCGCCCATCAGGAAGAAGGCGCTAAGTCCGAGGCGAGGCTCCTGCAGACGGAAGCTCCAACGACGACCGACAACAATGCCGTCGAGGTGTCGTGAGCCGTGCACGTCGCGGGCAGCTGTCCCCATCCACAGCAGTCCACATCCATAACTTGGTTCCTTGGTGTTTAGTGGGTTCTTGACGCAGTTCCATGGGTCGCTGACTGGCTTGATGATCGTTGAGAGTCGCTTTCGGTGGCGTCGCTGTCCCCTGGGAACACGGTGTGTCGCTGCAATGCACAACACTGCGTCGGTGGCCACGTTGAAGCAGGACAACTGTGCACAAGGGGTTGACCTTGTACTTCAATGCCATGGCAACCGTGTCGCCATCTCGGAGACTTGCATGAAAACAGGAGGCATCGTGGGCAATGAGTCTCTAAGGCGAACTTGCGTATCGAACCCATCACCCTGCCATGTCGCAACCGCAATGGACCACGGTGTGGCGCAGCGCGCCGCTGACCGCAGCCTCGACCGCCGCACCGGCTGCGTGTCTACAGCCGACGATTCCTGCCGCAGAACGGCCCACCGGATGTCGCGGACGTGTCTTGCGACTTGACCACCGGCATCTCTGGCACCTCGGAGGAGCAACTTCGGCCAGCGCCCAGCGCTGGGACGGCTCTCGACACCGCTAGCCATGCAGCGTACACACTTGGGTGCAGATATCAGGAGCCACTCAGAAAGAATTGGAAACGAAGGGAAATATTTAGCTTCAAGGCAGCGATCTGTTCTGGCTACTAGGTAGATCTTCTATAGTTCTCTGTGGCTGGAAGGGGCCGGCGACGGGCGGCCGGCTGCACGTGGGCGCAGCGGGCAGGGCAGGGGCTAGCGCTGGCGAGAGGCTCAAACCGCGTGAGCACGGCGGTCGTGCTGCGAGAGCGACGACGACCGCGAGAGGTCGAGTGAGTTGAAACTGGCCTCGGACGTCGTGCTGTAGCCCGAGAGCGACGTGTACCCACGCTTTTGGTCCGGGCTTTCGCCCACAAAGGCGCGGAAAGCGTCGCTGGCCTGCATCGCGTCCGATGCATTGATGGCGTCGAGGAGACGCTGGAGGCCAGCGGCGCGGTGCGAGAGGGCCTCGTCCTTGCTCCACACCATCCACAGGCTCATGGCGGGGCCTGTGACGGGCAGGCTGGGCACGACAAAGCCGGTGGCCACGAGGTCTGTCCGGAGCTGTTCGAACTGCTTGAAGCGCTTGCACACGACATACGTCTTGTTGCGGCGGCCCACATGGACGAGCTCCTCAACGAGGATGTGGAACTGCACGGGGCCGGACGTCGCGGGCCGCGTCTTGGTAGGACTGTGCTTGGTGATGCGCAAGGCGCACGTTGGCCGGGCGGGCATGTTGGCAGGAAAGGGCAGAATGGATAATGGCGATCCTTCGGCGCGACAAGCCGCCAAACATTCACATGTGGGGCGAAAATTCACCCCAGCCGCTCGTGCCATCTGGTCGGCCGGCAGTAGCATTGCCGATGCGGGGTGAGATCGCGGGCATAGTACATGCACGGCCATGCGCCTGTGCGCCGCGACGGCCCGAGGCACCGGTGCCACGGTGCTGGTGACCAGCGGCGGCCTGTCCTGACGCTTCGGCACGGCCCGCCCCGTGCAAGGCAAGGCAACGCCGTGGCTACTTTTGCAACCTCTGTGCGGCTCCCATGCTGCCGCTCAGTCGCTGCACCGCCGGCACAGAGCACGATGAAGCTACTTGCGCTGCCATGGTTGGTGGCGGTCGTCTCCAAAGAGGTGCCGGCAAGCGTGAGCGTTGGTCCGTCATGATTGTCTCGAGTTTCGAGCCGCGCATCGTTGCACTCGGTGATACTTGAACCCACTGCAGCAGAGGCCTGTGGGAACCTGCCCGTGGCGGCCTCTGCGGCCTTCTAGAAGCGCCAATGCGCCCAAAAGATCGTTCTTGCCCAGCTGGCATTCCGTGCCGCTCCGAGGCCGGCGGCGGATCTGTCCGCCTGGTTTCCACGCGGCGCCAATCCGGCGAGATGTACCCACTGCCCTCCACGCCACGCGCACTAGGACGGCTTCGCCTTGGGCGTCATGGCTGCGACGGCTGGCCGCCATCCGCTCAAGGGGCGCCGAAAGCGTATATCGCGCGGCGATCTCACCCCCACGCACGCGGACGTCATCGCCAGCGGCAACACACGGCAACCACCATCAACCAGACGTGTCCTTGCGGCGACGGCTGGCAGCCAGCGGCTGGCGTCAGCCGCCGAGTTCCACACTGCGAAAGCAGGTTGTCTCGGCCAACGCCACAGCCACCTTGGCGTCTTTATACCACGAGAAGATTCTTTGGACTGACGCCACCGAGAGAACGCGTGCGCTTAGCGCCGCATGCCTCAGGCTCTCAGGCACCTCTGCTGTCAATGACGCGCAGCGACTGCGGCGGCCGTCGCAGGCGCACATGGCCCCATGATGAACCTCTCGCATTCAATATCTAAAATAAGAGATCAGAAATAACCAATCACAGGCCGCGGGCAAACCGCGATGGCCACGCGACTGCGGCAGCTCTTGGTCCTAAGTCGCGACGTGGCGCGGAGCTCGCGCTTCTACGAGGAGGGCCTCGGGCTGCGGCTCGTGCGGCAGTCCGATAGCTTCGCCGAGTTCGACGTCAACTGCGGCGTCACCCTCAGCATCAAGCAGGCCCACGGGTGCGCTGCGTTGCCACTAGAAGCTTATCGTTGCGCGTAGTGAGGCGGCGTGCAGTGCCGGGTACTCGCCGTTCCTCAACTTTGACGTGCATGACATGGACGAGACGATCCCACGGCTCATCATGCTGGGGGCCGCCATGGACGGCCCCATCAAGTACCCTGCGTTCGGTCTGCGCCTTGGCCTGATGCCGGGCTCACCCGCACATAGGAAAAGTGGCGGCGGTGCGCTCGCCCGATGGCACCATGATTGGCCTGTACGAATCCAACACAATGGACACGGCGACGTCCATCTAAAGCAGCCCTCGCCAACTCCGTTCAAATACACTCGTACGATTCATTACCACGCCTAAATGGCATCGGGCGCAGGCGGCTGGACAGTTGGCGTCACCGCGATGCGCGTGAGGTACGTAATGAGATTGGTGAGCCCAAGAAGCAGCCCTTCATCGCTTGAGGTGAGGGCTGGGTCCTGATGGCAATGGGCAAAGTCGATGAGGCGCACATCGGTGGCGCGCTCCGGCCGGTCGCGCATGTCGCCTTCGTACACAAGCAGCAGGGACGCTCCCCAGAACCGAATCCCGACCGTTGCGGAGATCTACAGCGCCGACAAGTGCAGGCCCAGCCGCTCGCACGACGTACCACGTCTTTGAGCTCATGCAAGCGCTGCAACAGCGCGTTCACGGCATCGGTGCGGATGGTCTCGCCGTTGGAGAGGAACTAGCGTGCGGAGTCAGAGGCGCCCACGGAAGCGGGCGCACAAAGAGCAGCGCGGGCTCGATGTCGCTGGCCTTGAGCTTGCGGCCCCAGTGCTTGTCGCGCAGCACGTACCGTCGGTCGCACTGCCGGTAGATCTACTGACGCTGAGACCCGGTGGTAGTAGGCGCGGGCACCTGCATGCCGCACAGTCGCAGCCCGAGCTCGGCCGACGTGGTTGCAGCACACTTGAGTGCGTGGCTGCGAGCCTTCTCCGCCGACGCGTCCTCGCCTACGGACGCTGCCGTGGGCCGCTTAATGGCCGCGTACCGTGCTGGCGGGTGCCCATTTTGATGTCAAGCACGCACGGCCGGTTGTAGCCTTGCGTGAGGTCGCCGAGCACGAGGTATTCGCAAAGGTAGCACGGCGGAGTCTCCTCGACGGTGCGGTTCCAGAGGCTATAGCTGAAACTCATGTCGAGCGACCGACTGGTTTTGCGGCCTGATGCCGCCGGTTTCTCGACGGAAGGTGGGTTACTTGACGGCTGCAGGTCGACGACAATGGTGCCGAGGTAGGCCGGCACGAACGGCGTCAGGTGCGGGAACTGCGGCGCGAGCGCTTGGTAGAAAGCCAGCTCAAGCGGAATCGCGGGCTTGCACACCTCGCCTGGCGCGCTCCGCAAGAAAGGCTTGTGTCCGCCAACCTACGTGTTGTCAGTGGACCGGCTCAACGTGGCGCGTACCTGGTGGCTGAAGAGGTAGAAGGCCGTGCCCACGGATGAGCGCGCCACTATAGGCTCGGGCGCATGGCCGTCGAGGCTGTCGCCCGACATGCTGCGCGACGCTTCGGTCAGGCGCCGGGGCGTCGCGCTCAGGACAGGAGCGTCGCCGAGCGGTGGCATTCCTCCGTCAGCCGACATTCCGCTCATGCTGTGGGCGAATGCGACTTGAAACGCCGGCTCACCAAAATATCATCTTGCAAAGGGACCGTGGCAGCACCCCCTTTACGTACACCCGATCTCTTCCTGGCGTCCTCTGATGGCACTCGACGGCGAGCGGCCGTCGGTCGTTTCCCTCGCCGCTTCGTCGCGATGGCAAATGGCGACGGGACGTTGCAGCTACCGCGCTATGAAGCGGCAGGCGCTCATCGCCGGTGGCCCCGCGCTGCTCGAGCGCCCGACAGATTTCGCGCCGCCACTACCATGCGTTATGCGCGATGTCGCCGCGGCCGTGGCTTTGGGGAAAATCCTGGTAGCTGAGCGGCAGGAAGCGCGGCAAGAGGCCACACGGCAGCTCCAGCGCGCGGCGCTCGCCGTCGAGCGCGGGCTCTCACGCCGGTGGGCTGCCGCGCGGGCTCTGCAGCGCTACATGCGCTGCTGGCTGCAACGACGACAGCACTGCAAGCACGCTGCCAGCGCCCGCATTGCACGGTGGTACCAGCACCACGCTAAGCGCCGCCAAGCCGCACTCGTACAGGTACGTGCAGCCGTCGTCACGCCGCTCACGTCCCCCAGTTGTGCCTCCGTCTCGAGGCCATGCAGCACACCATGTCGCCGCCGCGGGAGGCCCCCGTCGAAGCTCCGCAGCCGCCGCTGGTCGAGACACTCGCGGACCGCGGCCTGCGCCTGCGTGTGCTCGGTCTCCGCCAACTCGTGTCGCCCGTGCCACCGCCGCTTCACCGGCACAGCACCTTGCTCGTGGAGCTCCAGCTTCGGCAGCGCTCAACGGGCCACACAGCGCACTCGACGTCTGTCGTTGGCCGCGCGGTTGCTCACGACACCGTAGGTCGCAGCCGGTACCGTTCGCCGAGGCGGCCGTTGCGTGGCCGGCCGACACCGCGCTCGTGGTGCACGCCGCCGACATCCACGACTGGATCGGTACCGTGCGGCTACTGCACCGCACGTCCGACGGCACTCCACGGTGCATTGGCCTCGTACAGGTGCCCGTGGACCTCCTGGTAGGCATCGTCGCCAGCCCCGCTGCTACCCTGGCGTAGCAAAGCCCTCTTGCCACGGCTGCTCACAGCCTCACGCGCTGGTTTCCTCTCGAGAAGACGGCGCCGAGCGACCTTGTCCGCGGCGACGCCCGCATCGAGCTCACGTACAACGCCGGCGCACCGCCGGTCTATGGGCTGCCACGGTCGAAGAAACTCAGGCGTTGTAGGCTCCTCCAACCGCGCCCGAGGCTCGTCCATCCTCGCTGCCACGGCCGCTGCCCAAGGCCACCCGCCGTCCACCCGCACCAAAAGCCGCGCGGTCACCGCCTCGGAAGACTGCGCCACCACGGCCAAAGCAGCCGTTCCTGAAGCGACGACCGTACAAGGAAGGTGGTTGCGGCGTTGCTGGAACCTCACGCGACGCAGGTGCAATTCGAGCAGCTCGACTGGAGCAACGTTGCCGCCAAAACCAACAGCAACCTCTCGCGGCCGCGGCGGGCCGCCTCGGAGCCAGCGAAGGAGCGGCCGGCCCTTGGCCTCGACGCCTCGACGTCCACGATTAAGATGGAGCTGATGCATCTCAAGCAGAAGACGGAGCTACACACGATCTTCCAGCGCAAGGCGGCGTCCCGCGTTCCGGTGCTGTCAAAAGAGCGATTGCTCGAGCTGCAGCGCATCCAGGCGGCGCCAGCGGCGTACCGGGCGCTGGCGACGGCGATGGAGGCTGAGTACCAAAGCCTCCGCGCGCAGCTATACGACGGCGCAAAAAATTAACAAACGTAGTTCACAACACTAGGCTCAGTCGAGTAGTTCGAACGCCAGGCTGCTCGTGAGCTGCAGCTTGGTGGCGCTGGCCCAGTCGCCCTGAGCGGCTTTCGCCACCTACCGCACTCGTGAGAGAGATGGCGCCTCGAACCACCTCTACCTCGGACTCGACGCGCGTCGGGGACGCTGGTGCCACAGTCTCCTTCGCGAGCATCTCCCCGAGGTCGACGAAGGTGGTTTCGGGCTCGGTCGGGTACATTTCACGCCACGTTTTGCCCGCGGCCGTGGCGGCGGCCACTTTGGCGTCGTTCTCGGCCTTGCGCGCCGCGCGTTCCTCCGCGGCCTTCTGTGCCTTCTCAGCTCGATCTGCCTTGCGCTGCTCAAGGATATGCATCGAGAGCATGTCCTTGCGATGGAAGCGATCTTCTGGCAGCTCGTCGTCGTCCTGCACACGCTGCTGAGCGTGCGCCTACTGACCACACGCACCCGCACTCGCCCATCGACCGCCCGCCCCGCCGCCTTCGCGACCCCCAGCTGAAACTTGTCCTCGAGCGACGGCTCTTTCTACGAGAACCTGAGCGCAGCCGAGGATCGCAGCACACCGTCGGCGCGGCCTCTCCGTCGTCCAGCGCTTGAGACAGCAACCACGGGGCCGAGCCGGGGTCTGGCCTCAAGCGTGAGACTCACAGCAGCCACAGCCACCGGCGTACCGGGCGAGAGTTGCTGGTCGTGCCACGTGCGGTCGACGGGCAGCGTGATGGTGAGAGCCTGGTTGGCCTCGGCGAAGCGCGCTTCGGACGCCGCTGCCTCGACGGGGTACGGCAGGAAGACGGCTACGAGCGCGTGAGCTTTGCGGTGGGCCGTGGCAGGGATGCACCGAGCTCCTCGAAGCCCCGGGCGTGGACCACGACGTACTCTGCGCGGGCAGTGACTTGGATGGCGTCGCTGGCTGTGACCTGCGCACGTAATCCGCCAATGCGACCGCAGAAGCACGTACGCGAGTGGGGAAATCGATGCGAACCTGGAGGTAGCCTGGGGCGTCGGCGAGGACCGCAGGGGACAAAGCCGGGCCGCCGTCGCAAGCTGCGACCTGGGCACACACGCGCCATTCGTTTGGCGCCGCCGACTCCCAGAGCGTCGAGGCCAGCGGCAGGAGTGCGACGGGCGGGGCCGTTGGCGCTGGCTTCGACGGCGCGTCGACCTCTTGAATCGTCGGGGCCTGCGCCTTGCGGATGTAGTGCTTCGGAGGCGGCAGGTCGCCGCGGTACGAGAGCTTGGGGAGCTTGTACTGGGGGTCGACCTGAAACTTGTACTTCTCCTCGATATATTGGATGGCCAGCTCGCACAAGAAGTTGCGCATCGTGCCGGAGGTGTCTGCATCGGCGTCCGCGAGGACCTGCACGACGCTGTGTTGTGGTTAAGGGCAGGTGGCTGTGGTACCTGGGGGTTCACGGCCACGTCGATGGCCAAGGAGGTCTTTTTGGCATGGTCCAGCACCTCGTGTGGAGGGCCGAGACTCAGCGGGACGTGGATGCCTTCCTGCTCCTCGCCGTTCTCGTCGAGCTTCTTCTGCTTCGAGAACGCCTTGATGTGCTCGCTTGTGCAAAAGTTTACAAAGAGCTACGATGTCCATGACGATTGACCTCGTGGAGAGGGGCGACCTTGGTTTTGGACGTCAATTCCGTCGACTTCATCACAAAGCCCGGGGTGACGTCCACGTACATGCCTTCCTGGGGCTCGGCAAGGCCTTGTGCCTGCATGACCTTGTTTCCAGGAAACCTCAAGCCGTCGGGACTGCTTGCTGGGGGCGAACCCATGGCGGCCTGCAGGCTCTCCATCGAGAGTGCGTCCCCGGATGGCAACTTGGATCGCATCTCTTCCATCATGGCGCGGTAGGCTGCCGGGTCTGATCGTTCGAGATCATCGAGGTACTACGCACAGGTTATTAGCATGCGCTTCTGGAGCGTTGTCTACGTCGATGTACTTCTCCATCGCCGCCGGATCCATGGCGCGCCGCTTCCGCCCCGCGAGCTTTTCGAAAATTCCCCAGGAAAGTATCACGCTGGCAAAGGACCTCTCACAAGTAATATTGTGTTAAATTCGGCATTTTAGTCTAAAAGCGAGAAATGCCGAGATGGGAACTAAATGTGGCGTTGTGATCATGCATACGAAAGCGAAGGATGCGAGGGTCTCGCGCAATCTAGCGGGTGGTCCGAGGCTTCGTAGCTTTCAAAATCAGCTTTATGTAAGCACGTCGGTACCATGGATGGTACCAAAACCTGATGTCATCCATGCACATTGCACTTCATCGTGGCCACGATACTCGAGATATGAACAAAGCATTTGGAGAGGAACAATTCTATATGGTGGCAAATTGCAAGAAAAGAGCTCAAGCTAGGAACACTAGTCCAAACGGCGAACTTAGCGCAGGTAATTCACAACACTTTTAGCGATAATTTGATGTGATGTTTTGGGACGGCTCTGGAGGTTTCGTCTAGGACAAAAACACGACGGCGATTGCAACAGCAAGCGCACGGACGCGCGGGCCGTACCCACGTTCGTTCGACAAAGACTGATCCTATAGTAACGGTGCATCTTTCCCTTGCGTTGATGTCGCTCGCCTTTGTACCAGCAATGCCCTCGAGCCATTGCCCCATGCAAGGTCTCGAGCTCCTTCTGGGCGTAATCACGTTAAAGGATCGACGTCATCCTGGAACGAAATGCGGCATTTGCCACGCCAATATGTCTCCAAATCGGCAGGAATGTAGTCGGGTATATCTACCGTTTCACGGTCTGGACTTGAACTTGAGGGGATCACCCAGCATCAGGCATTTCTAGCCGGCATATATGTCGGCAACAAGATACGGAATATGTTTTCCGGTAAACATCCGGAGTAGACCTCTCATCCTCAAATCAGTTTTCGGCCTCATCCAATCAGCCGCCCGTCGCCACCATGATGCATCGCGTCCAAGCCCCCCTCATGCGCCTCTCGCGCCGCTGCCTGCACAGCTCAGCCATGCGCTTTATGCCCGAGCACATTGTCAAGGTGCCCTCGATGGGCGACTCCATCTCGGAGGGCACGGTTGTGGACCTTCGGAAGCAGATTGGCGAGCACGTTAATGTCGACGAGGTTGTCATGGTGCTTGAGACGGACAAGGTCTCTGTCGACGTCATGAGCCCGGTTGCAGGCACGCTCGTGAAGCAGTTCGTTGAGCTTGACCAGGACGTCGAGGTTGGCCGCGATCTTTTCGTGATCGACGGTGATGTCAAGGCGACCGTCACGTCCTCGACGCCTGCGCCGGCTGCCGCTCCCGTTGCTACACCTGCCCCTGCTGCCAAGGCGCCTGCGGCTGCTGCCCACCACACGGGAGCCCGTGTCCCGCGTATCAAGTTCCTCGGCAAGCGGTCACTCCTGGCGCACCCCGCCCCTGCTGCCACCAAGGCTGCCCCAACGCCCCTTGTCATCGCGCCGTCGTCGAGCGCGGATGTCCTTCCGTTCGGTGCCGCCCCCGCACGCTTTGCGCGGAAGCCCATCTCGAAGAAGGAAGTCCACGCTATCAACACGGCGGCTGCGTTCCTGTAAACGCGCGTGGCCGCCTCCGCCACGCTGCCTTTGAATAGATTGCCTCGTGTAACTTGCTGCGTTGCCCCAGCGCCCGTCGTCGGAGATGCTTGCAGGTACCCATGGGACACCACGCAGCATAAACCACGCAGAGGCCAAACTCTGGGATGGGCCGCAGCTACTCGCAGCCCCTTGCCTCGCCGGGCAGCGTTCAAGCTGGATGCAATCAACCGAGGCGCAGCATGGAGCAAGGGTGCTCACACCCTCCCATCGAGCACGATGATACAGATAGTCTAACGCCTCTACGTCAACGAGTCGGATGCACCAGCAGAGCCCTGAGCTGCGAGAGCGCTCAGCAGGCCCATCGCAACCAGCACTCACCGCCTCACAAGCTTCGAGCTCATCTCCGAGTGACGGTGTTCGAATGTGTTCGATATGCCATAAATAACAGGAAAAGCGCCATAAGTAACGTTAAAAGCGCTTGAAATAATGTTGAGCTTCGGATTGCCATCGCGGGACAACCTGAAGTGATGCGGGAGCAAGAGACCGCTGACAAGCCCATGGCTGGCCGTGCGATGGCCGTGGCCTTGGCCAATGCCGCTGCCGACGGCAGCAACGACGCACTAACGGAGCTTCTCGCTCAAACCGACTTGGGGTCGCTGCCCAAGGTGGCTGACTGCAGGCAGCGATGGACAGCTCACGCTTGCTAGTCCAACGTTCCCGGGCCTTTGTATTGCGCCGCGAGGCAAGGCCACGCCGCGACAGTCGCCTTGCTGCTCGATGCGGGGGCCAACATCGCGGAGACGACGTCCTCTGTACACTAACGCCGCGTTGGAGGTCCCATCACGTCGATCGTAGGAAGGGCGCTCGGCGCTCCTCATTGCCGCCCTGCAAGGCCACACAGAGGTCGTCGCGCAGCTGCTGAAGGCACAGGCAAATGTGAACCAAGGCGACCACGTACATGAGCGGACGAGGATGGATCGACACTGGCATTGTAGCAAGGGTACACGGCCCTTCACGCGGCGGTGCAAAACGGAAACAGCGCGATCGTTCAGCTCCTGTGCGACGCAGGCGCGAACATCAACGGCGTCGCGCGAGTATGCCAACTGTCCCTGCGCTGGCTTGTGACCACCGGAGTAGTCGGGGGTGACGCCGCTCCTGCTGGCAGTCGACACCGGCAACGAGGAACTTGTGCACTATTTCCTCGACGCCGGTGCCTCGGTTCACAACGCACAAGTACGTCCATCATTCCATTTTATCACCGACCGCACGGCTACCGCTAGGGCGACTGGACAGCAATGATGTGCGCCGCGCAGACGGGCAATGCGGCGATTGCGAGCGCACTGCTAGCAGCCGGCGCGACGATAGCAGCTCCTCGCAAGGTAGCCCCAGTGCGTACCTCGATCATCATCTCCTCTGCCAGGGTGCTTGGTCACCGCTCCATGTCGCCGCGCAGTATGGCTTCGCCGACGTCGCTGCGTCGCTGCTCCAAGCGGGGGGCGGTCTTGACGCGCTTGCTGTGGTTTGTACTTCCGATTTACTGTGTTCCCCACAGTGCTATAGAACGAACACACACCATTGCATATGGCTGTCTTCAAAGGCCAACTCGAGGTCGCGACGCTTCTTCTAGCAGCCGGTGCCGACGTGCACAAGCGGCTCAAGGTATGGCTGCGCTACGGGTTGGTACCCAGCGCCGTCGTAGACTGGCGACAACTGCATTTACATTGCCGCCTCTCACGGCCATGCCGCCATGGTACCTTTGCTCGTAGGTGCCGGAGTCGATGTCTCGGGAATCGCAGCGGTACGAAGACGTTGCAAGTGTTGCTGGACGATGTGCCTAGTACGGCTGTACGCCTCTATGCGCCGCGGTTCGATCAAACCATGCAGCAACGGTTGAAGCCCTTCTTGCGGCAGGTGCCGACGTCAACGTTCAAAACGAGGTTGCCGACTTGGTGCAGTTGACACTGACGCAGAGATCAGGACGGATGTTCCCCGCTCAAGCTCGCGGTCGAACATAACTTTAGAGCTATCGTAGAGATCTTGCTGGCTGCTTTGAGTGTTGAGCTTCCTCGACGTTCCAGGCCTCATGTCGTCACTTAGAGCACTGCCACTCCGCGCGACGCCTGTGCGAACATCAAGGTACAAGCTCGCTCCTGCTAAGGGTATCATTCCTCTCGCGCAGGCCATCGAGGCACCGCTGTGCATCGCAGCTGCCGAGGGCAATGAGGCCGTCGTGCTTCGGCTTTTGGCTGCAGGGGCCGATGCCAACTCAATCTTCCAAGTCGGTTGCGCCACCGCCGCACGAGCTCATTCGAACGCCAGGACGGTTGGACAGCACTCCACGCTGCCGCTGAAAACGGCCGCGATGCGATGGTGACTCTGTTGCTCAACGCCGGGGCGAACGTCGACGCAGCCAACAAGGTTTGCTCGCACCGATGGCTGAGGTCTCATTGACCGCCAAGGAGGGTTACACGCCATTGAACGCGGCCGTGAGCCATGGAATGGGCAGCACGGCGTTGCTTTTGCTAGCGGCGGGGGCCGACTTGGAGCACCGACTGGAGGTTCGCCGAGCGGTTGTGTGAGAGCCCAGACGACGTGTTACTAGTGCGGCTCGACGTCTCTGTGGATGGCGTCGTTGGCTGGCAAGGACGAAATGGTGGCGCTGCTACTTAGGGCTGGAGCGGATCCGATGGCGCGTTCGCCGGTTTGCTCGGTTCAAAGTCATTTCCCTCAAATGCCGTTTAGGACGGCGACACGCCGCTGCATGTGGCCGCCTCGAAGGGCCATACCCAGATTGTAGCGCGCCTCATCGCCGCTGGAGCCGACGTCAATAGCGTGACAGCGGTGCGAAACCTCCTTGGAGATGAGAGTCAAGTAATCGCGTAGGACGGCTTGAGTCCATTGTCGCTGGCAGCCCAAGGCAACCGCGTCGACGCTGCAAAGTGCCTGCTTGCGTGCCTCGTGGACGCAAACGCTGCGGACGAGGTAGGGTGCTGGCCTCTGGGTGCCCCAACTGAGTGCACTTGCAAGCACGGCAACACGCCCTTTCTCTTTGCGTGCATCCTCGGACATGTAGCGATGGTCGAGCTGCTCCTGCAGCAGGGCAAGGTCGACTTCCTGGCGGCAAACCTCGTACGAGAACTCGTAGCGCGGCAGCTTACGGAGCGTAGGAGGGCTTCACGGGCTTCACTGCAGCGATCATGCTCGGGCACGTGGACGTTGTGGCGATTCTCGTTCAAGAGCCCGCCGTGCTGGTTGCTGTACTGACCAACTCCAGCCAGCGGTGCCACCTCCAACAACTCCTCCGGCAGTGTTCATTGCGACAGTTGTAGTTTGAGTGAGAAATGCTATGGCTAAAGAGAGTTTTCGGTTCAATGAGCTACGTTGACTCGAGATGCATCTCTTGCTGGTCCTTGGAGTCTGGAATGGGCTGGCCATTGCAAATCCAGATGTGAACCACTCGAGAACGTCGTTGTAAAGCCTTCCGCAAGTCCCACAAGATGCGATTACCCTGGGAAGCGTGGAAGGAGGCGGCTCTGCGATTTCATATCATGAGCCTCGCAGACTGCATTTCGATAGCCTGTGATGTATATTCCTGCATGTAGTGATGATCGCGTGAAGATGCAAGTTGCATCCTGCTTGGATTGATCTTGATGCTGGTCTAAGCGACAGCTGTGCTGTAGTTGAGCTTGCGCCAGCTAACGCGAGTCTACGACAACTGCCCATGCTACCTGCTCTCCCTGCCGCTGTTTGCACAATCACAAAGAGGCCACGGCGCGCCAGGACGACACGAAAATACCAAAATTGATTCCATTGAGACGACGGAATTAGCTGGTGAAGGTCGTGTTGACCT
>JNBR01000651.1:0-23951 GCA_002081595.1 Achlya hypogyna
GCGACACTGCGAACGTGACCATAGCAACGAAAATGGAAAGTGAGCCAACATCGAACACGAACGACATTCATTCCGCCTGGTAGCCCACCCCGTGGAGCTACAAGTGCGGCAACTGTAGCTGCCTAGCACCGCCAATTCCAGGTCGCGGGTGGGAAAATGGTGACACACCGGGAGCTTCCACAGTGCTCGACCCCCTTGGGTCATTGCTTCGCAGCCCTGCAGCTGGAACTGTCCTGTGAGTCGTACTACCATCATTCTGAATGATGGGAATAGGGTCATCTTGCTCATGCGCAGACAACATCACGACACGCCAGCTCTTGTGGAACACAATCCGGTGTAGCTCACGGTGCTCCGGTGTTTTCAGTAGTGTTGCCGAACGAAGCGTACGGCAGCCTTGGCCTGCCGCCGGGGTTTGGGAGTTGAAGATGGCGTTTGCAACCATGAGTGGGCGGCATCAGTGAGCTTGCTCAGCAGTCTTTGTACGTGCACGAAGCGGTCCCTAAGGTTGCAACGGACTTCGGCCTGCCAACCAGACTTCGTAGCAATGCTAGGTGTCCACCCATTCGTTCAAGTCTCCCAGCCAGCGCTTCGCTCATTCGTGTCACCGCAACTGCTTGTTCCGCTGGTCATAGCATCAACGTAGCCCCAGCCTTGCAAAAGGAGCTCTAGGGCCCATGCAACCGCTCAGAATTAAACGCAATGCTTGTCAAGGCTAGTGTGCATCGTTAGACTCTCGTCCTAGCATTCTCTGAAGAGATCTCTTCGTCGGCAGCAGCCTCCGACGCCAGCCCCGCGGCTGCCCGCAAGGACACCACCGGAAAGCGCAGCTTTAGCGCCACTGGGTGGCGTTTTTGCGCGAGCTTTGAGTGTGCTGCTTGGAGGTCTCGGAGGCCGCGGCTTCGTTGATAAGCCATTCAAAGCCGTTGGTCGCGCTAAGCTCGGGGTTCGTGAAGGTGCGGCGGGCGTCCACGGTATCGTTGACGACCGCAAGTTCGAGAACGTCGCGGAGAAGTCGGCTCTTCATGTTGCGGTCCTCGATCGTCGTCGTCGAGAGCGACGGTGAGGCGTTGACTTCCACGAGCCATGGCTTGAGGTCGCTGTCGATGATAATGTCATACCCATAGCACTCGAAGCTGTGCACGTCGTTGATGATGACATTCTGGACGGCCTTGAGCGAATGCAGCATGATGTTGTGAATGGCTTGCAGCATCTTGTCGGCGGCACCCTACGCCGCCTCGGAACATGCGCGAGGCGGAGGTGCGCACCCGTCCACGCGTGGCCTCGACGTACAGTCGGAGGTTGTAGATGTTCCACTTGCCACCGTGTTTCGAGTTGTAATCTTCATTGTGCTTTTGCACCGCAACGTTGGTCAGGTGCATGAACGGGTTGTCGATGTCGTCGAGGTCCGTCGAGTATTTGACATTGCAGAAGCGGGCAAAGCCCTCCGAGTAGACGAACGCCTGGGTGCGCTACGTTATGCATTGAATAGCGGCCGTTCAAACCTGCAGCGGGCGGTAGGAGATCACGAGAACGTACATGCGCAGGTCAAACTTCTTGCCGCCGATAAGCAAGGGGTTCTCAATGTACCGCGACACGACGTAGCCTTCGACAGGCTTGGCAGTTGCCCACTTCTTCGTCTGGGACAGCTTGTTGATGATAAAGATGCCCTTGCCCTGGGCCTTGGAACATGGCTTCATGATCCACATAACATTGGGGTTTCGCCGGAACTCCTGTACACCAAACATGATGAGCGGTCTCATGGCGATGACTACCTCGACGAAGAGCGAGTAGTCGGCGGGAAGGGTGTATGTGACGGGGATGAAGTCGAGCTTTTCAGCTGACGCTGGGTCCTTCTCGGCCTCCTTTTTGTATCTACAAGCTCTTTCAGTGCGTCAATGATGGCAAGAGGGTGACCGCTTTATGTTCTTGACCATGAGGTCCTTGCGCGTGAGCTCATAATGGTTCGGAAAGTGATTGACATACTGGCCGTCCGTGAGGCGCACGCCGTTCTCGGGGTTGAACATGTTCTTGATGCTGACCTTGTTCGCCCAGTAGATGTTCCAGTCATTGCCCTCGGTGCGCTGCCATCCACGCCGCTCAAAGTTCCACACGACCACGTGCTTCTCCGAGTCGACCTTCCACTTGAACTTGCGGCTCATCGCGACCCCAAGTGCCTGCCGCCTGTCTTTTCAAGATACCGCTTTGGTAGCCAATCCTAAGCGAGGAAATGGAGCTTTTTTGACCTATCACAGCGGACTGTTCCTTGGCCAAAACCAGGAGCCTTCCACATGCACATGCTCTCGAAGGGCATCTCGCCGCAAGGAGAGCAAGCAAGATAGAGACGCACTGCAAGCTCGCCCAAGGTGTCGCTTATCGGCCCAAGAACAGACTGGATCGTCGCGTCGCATTGCTCTGTTACGAGGGCCGTGAGCCACGATGAACTCGGCGTATTCTGCTCCAACGCGGATGGTGCTGTATTGACGGTGTTTGCCAAGTGAAAAGTAGCGCACGAGTGGCCTGGATACGCTTCTCCATGAACAGGTGCTGAGCGATAGCAGCGTGCCAGATGCGCCTGGCATCCTAGCGGTGTCGTCGGTGTCGAAGCCCGCGCGTCAGAAACCTATCTACATGGCAAGGGGAGACGCCATCGACTGGTGCACATATGCTCGATTACACAACGTGGCGCATCGAATGCTTTGACTTGCGAGCGTTGTCAAAGACAACCCGAGGCAGAAATCAAGCACACCAAGAGCTGGAGATCCCCTGCTTGCATTCCGTACGGAGCGATGCAATTGCGCGTTGGGCGTTCAGAAGAGCAGCGTCGAAACCAAAAAGAGCACACAATTCATCACGTTAACGACGCGGGCACTAGGCCTACGATGGGACTTCCGACTCCTTCTTGTCGTCGTCCTTGGAGACTTTCTGGCGTGCGCTCGCCCGCTGCTGGCGTAGACGCCGCCGCATGGTCGAGTAGAAGCGGTTCTTGACCGCATTGTCTGTGCGGCCAGGCAGCAGCCGCGCAATGTCGGCCCAGTGGTTCCCGATGCGGTCCCGCGTCTTAAAAATCAGATCATCTTCTTCCTCAGTCCACGCCTCTTTGTTGACGGAGGGGCTGAGGTGGTTCACCCAGCGCTCGCGGCACTGCTTGCCGCAGCGCCCCGGTAGCAGCAGCGAGATCGCCGACCAGTCGCTCGCGCCGGACGTTTGCACAGCGATCGCCAGTTCTTGGTCTTCGAGCGTCGACCACGGGCGCTTTCCAAGTTTATTGCTGAACTTTCCGCGCTTGCGCGGCGACGACACATTCGATTCCATATCGTTTTCGTTGTCATAGGCATCTTTGGGCTCGCGCTTGATGGACTTGGGCGCGGGGGCTTCGTTGCCCAGCAGCACGGCTGAGATGGCCGGATCGTAGTTGAGGCCACTAAAGGATCGCTTTCGCTCTTGCGCTAACTTGACGATGCCTCCCTTGGTCGCTTTCGTGCCGTGCTTGGACGACGCAACGCTTGAGGTTGGCGAGGACGTCGGTGATGTCGATGACGATGACCGAGTATACTGCTGTTGCAGTGTCGAGTGGTGGTGTAGTGGAGCGGGTGGCAGATAAGAATGTTGTGACTGGCCTTCGTCGTCGTTATGAGCAGTGTCACTGTCGTGGTCGTGGATGTTGGCGGCGTTGTACTTGGTAGCGGGCTGTCGATCGAACCCCAGGGCGCTAATGCCATCGTCTTCGTCCTCATCCTCATCGTCGGGCACGACAGCTTGTGTCGACGACTCAGCGATACCCAGTACGCGGCAGAGATCTTGTCGAAGCGAGAGAATGCACTCCTGGAGCTGCTGCAGCTGGTCATGCACGACACGCTCATTGTGCAGCAGGTGCTTCAACGTGTCTTCTTGCTGCGCAACTTTGGCCCGCAGAAACTGCATTTCGGTGAGATCTTCGATTTGTGTTGGAATTGGCTTGGTGGATTGGCCATTTAGAGGCATGTTCTGATCGTCGGTAGGCGGCGGCGTCAAGTGGTTCATCTGCGACGCTAGGACCTCGAGTGCACAACTGTTCTTATCTATGACCGAAGGCGTCGGAGTTGCAAGGGGAGTCTCGAGTACGTTTGGCACGGGCGTCGGCGCAGCACGGTCTGTAGTGTCTTCTGGCGCGTCCATGGCGTCTATGAGGCATAGACAGGTAAGGCGGTGGTCTACAGCGGGCAGCGCCTGCACCAGGCCACCTCCATGGTGGCCCATCAGCAGAGGACATGCACGTACGTGATATTGTTTCTGCTCGTCGAGTCTTGTCGCCGTCGTATCCTCGTCCGCGGGTCGGCAACGCGCTGATGGCCTCCGCGTCGTCGGTTTCTTCCTCGGCAAACGCAACTCGGAAGGAGGCCGAGTTTGGTGGTTTGGTCCAAACAGTTTTAAAATATCGGCATCTCACATACATAATGCAAGATATTTGTGTCGTGGAGAATCATTAAATTTATCCTCAAGGGGAGTTACTACGTAACGGTAAAAAAAACACTCGATGGCATACTGAATTTGAATGGGAATTTCCATTTTGCTTTTTTATTATCCAGGTCTCCATGCTTTCTATTTTTATTCCAGCAATCAATATAAACACGAGCCGACATCATCGCCCAGTAAATATTTCTTTTTTAACATTTTAAGTTTAAATGTATGTCAAGCCCATATTATTTCATTTTAAATGCTGTGGTAAAGGCATTATATATCAATGCATTTTTTTCAATTGAGAGTAAAATATTGGTGGCTGATTTTTGAACGTCGGGTGCTCAACGGTGGGACCGGTTGACGGCTCCATTGGCTGAAATGAATGGATTTCAGCCAATGGAAGCGGCGCAATGCGTTACACCTGGTTTCACTGGTGGGGGGCCGCCCGGGGATCGAATCGTCTCCGAATTTGTATGCCCCGCACCGCTGCCGGGCGATCAGTTACGCCAGCCGAGAGCGCCGCCCGCTCCAGCGACGGCAGCTTCCGCGGCTACTGCGTCCTGATCCGGCTTCCATTGTGCGCGTTTGACACACCAGAGCCACAGAGGTCAGTGTGGAGTGCCTCGCGCACCTCTTCCAGGGGCGGGCTTGGACCTGTGCAAGGAGATTGAATTGTGGCAGCTCACTAGTTCAGCGCATGTTGCTGGGAATGCGCTCGTGTGGGGGCGCGTAAATGGACCAGAGGCAAATGAGGAGATGATGGCTCTTGGGGAGGTATAAGTTAATATCACGATCTGCTTACGGCTGTGTTGCGCCGACGACTCGTGGGGCCGTAGCAGCCGACACACATGCGAGTGCGCTTCACGTCCGTCATTGTGCGGTTGCGCAGCGTGTCGTTGAATCCAATACTGCACCGACGGCATATGGTCTGCGAGAGCACGCATTAGATTGCACTCAAGCTGCGGTGGTCACCTTTTCACACTCGAAACATGCGAATCGGGAGCGGAACATGCCGAAGCGTTTGCTGCAGAGGTCGCACTCCGTCGAGACGTACTTGATGGTGCACTCGAGCATGAAAAAGTCATCATCACCAAGCTCGATGACCTCGCTCGTTTCGTCCTAGCTCAATCAGTGCAAGGCGCAAGCAAATGCCTACCGAGTGAAGGTCGTCGTGGACAACGTGATCCCAGAGAAGACGATCGAGATGGCACTGATACTGCTGCCGGACTTGGCGACGCACGATGCGCTCGGTAACCCACTTGGGCAGCCGGCTCTTCATGGACGCCACGTCATACAGCATTAGACGCATGCCGAAGACGGTTTTTCCCGTTGAATTCTCGACGAGGATGTCTCCAGAGTGTACGAGCGCGCCTCGCTCAAATCCGTACTGCGGTGGAAACGAGGGCAATACCACCGAGTGCCAGAGGCGTCCCCAGCATCGCTCGCCCTTGGTGTTCACGATGGTGTCGATGTACTGTCCATCGTTATGAGGCTTCGCTCCGGTCGCATCCATTCGTACCTCAAGTACGACGAAGTCTTGGGCTTTGGCGCAATTCTGGGTCGGCTTGCGCGCCATCCAGCGCAGGAGGACGAGGGCCGATGATGGTTCGTGCCACGGGCCAAGTCGCACGCCGGGAGATTGTAGCACACAGAGGACTCGTGTATCCTCAAGGGAAAAGACGCGGCAATACTCGTCCCGGTGGCGAACGAGATTCATGTATCGCGTGCGGACGCCCGCGAAAGTTTCGTTGATCGCAGTCGACGCGTACCCAAAGTAGAACTCACTGGACGCCGTGTCACCTGAAGACTTGAAGACGCGGCCACTTCTGCCGATAAGCTTGCTATTGAGTAGGAGTTCGTCGAAGGCTGAAGTGCCAAGCTGCAGATACGCGAGCGTCTCGCTCGGAGTCAAGCGCGGCGCGTCGCCAAAGTACTGTCGAGCCGCCATACGCGCGTGTTCCCTTCATGCACCGGTGGGCGATAATGATAGAGGGAGATGCGTGCTGCTGCGATTTGGGGTGGCGGCTGGATCCGAAAGGTGGCCACATCCGGACTTCTGATATCCGTCACTCCATCAACGAAGGCAATCACCGACGGTGTCTCGCCTTGAGCTTGCCCCTGCTTTCATGTGCCATCGATGGGAGGCGCAAGCCGTGGCACACGCGAGCGCATCGCGGGAGCTCTGGCAAGGAGGTGGAGAACCTGCCACTTCAGACGTCACCCTGGACTTCAGCGTGGTTCGATTGCGCCAGACAGCCTCTCGTGATCAGGTTTCATCCCTCAACTCGAGCCTATAAACACCAGCAACGCGCTCTGGAATCTTGTGATCTCTGGTGGCGGCTTGAGGCCACCATTCTCCGAAAGGTTATCAGTACGGATTCAGCTGTTGCTTTCTGTGGTTTCTCGCGAGACTACGGTACGCGGTCTGGTCTTCAATGTGATCAGGTCTCCGTCACGCCGCAGAACTGCGAGCGGTGTCGATGGCTTGTGCGGATGCGGCGAGCGCTTGTTTCTGGGCTGTGCGCGTGGGCCGTGATATTCCCACGCAAGGCACCCGATTCTGTCGGGTGATGCGTGCGGCACCTCCCTGCAAGTCAATGAGGTATCGGACACAAAGGTACGCCCGCAGCATCCCATGAAGCCAACGGCTCCCATCTCACAATCAGGCTGCAGAAACGGGTCAGTGTCCAATGCACTCCAAACGATCTTGACCTTGGTCGCGCGAGAAAGCACGCCACTCTCATATCTTAGTTCATCCCAAGGCATCTCCTGCATCCCCGGAGCCCACGCCCACGACGCGGCCGCGGCCACCACATCGACGAGTGCTGTCAACGGCGAAGCAACAGCTCTCCACCGCAAGAAGGCTCTCGTCCTCCGCGGCGCCTGTTGTGTCAACAAAAAAAGCCCACCGACCCCGTGGCAAAATGCAAGTTGAAGTTCAAGGGAGCTTTTGGGAGACGCGTCTGAGTCGCGAAAAAGCATGGTTATCGCCGTCGTGAATTAAATTTACATACAATGGCCAAGACAATTCGTGCAACCTTTTAAATCCAGCAACCACTCTGTTTTTTACAAGATTCCGTCTTATCACCGCCAACTGGTCGCTTTATTTAAATCACTGGCCTCGAGACGCCTGCGACACTATTATTTTCGAAGGGACTGACGTGTTTTATACAATGCAAAAATGGTTTTAAACAATATACAAACAGACTGTACGTTGTATCCAACGTTCGTTTGAAACACATAGTACGGGGATCCGACTGCCGCTGTGAGTAAGTGGCAGGATGATGGATTGTGTAATTCGCCGTGTCATGCCTCCGGCGGTCGTGCAGAACTCAATTCTTCGCTCCGCGACCCTCCTCACCCAGTCCTCGCGCATGAAGCGAAGTCGTGCGTGTGCAAACTTGGCGAGCCTTGAGTTCTCGGACGCAGGGCCGCTCGTCGCCAAGAAGACCAAACTTCGCGAAGCTTCGGCTGTCAAAACCAAGGAATTTCGCCACCAATCGCTCTTTCTAGAGGCCGAGTTTGCCTTTGTACCGGGCTTTTGCGACGCCGACTCGGCTCTCGCTGTGTGGATGGAGCCTTGCAGCCTTGCCGACGCGAGAATACCCCAAGTATGACGGGTGTACCATAAAAGTAAGTTATCGCGTCCTCGCGGCGTGCAGTAGAAGGATTTAGTAACCAAGTAAATTGAAGTATACAAGCTAGTATGGGTTCAGTTGTACGGCGACCAGTTCGACGTGCCACCAGGTGCCTGCCGCGACCGCGATGACGACGCAGTCGGGGGTTGAGACGCCGGCATCCCGTGCGACTGGTTGTGGCCAAATTGGGCCGCGCCGCTGAGCTGGAAGACGTTGGACTTGGCTCCGTACCCTGCGTCTTGGTATGGATGGTTGCTTCCGGCGGTGGACGGCGGGCCACCGCGGCTATACCCCGTCGGGGGCGGCGCACCGTACCCACTGGAAGGCGGCATGCCCCCACGGCTGTACCCAGTCTCGGGTGGCTGCTGAAAGCGCTGTTGCGATGGTAAGGGACCTTGGAATTGCTGCGGCGGGGCGTGGAACTGATTTGACCCGAACGAAGCTGGCCGGTGCTGCGCCTCGGGGCAGCCGAAATTGACGTTGCTCATGAGTTTGGCGAGCGGCGATGGCGGGTTGCCGCAGTTGTTGCCCCCAGCTGTGCTGGGTGGACCAAAGGGCGACGGCGAGGCCGACTGGCTGGTGTAGTTGCCAGACCCTCCAGACTTGCGCGCCAGCCACTGTCGACGCTTCTTTTCCCAGTTCTGGTCGCGTTTCGACGACGTCAGCGGCGGCTGGCTCCGGGGATTCGCCCCGCGGCCCCACCCCGTCGTTTGGGGACGAGGTGCACTTTGAGCGGGGCCGTGCGGCGAGGATCGAAAGCCCCCGGGCGGTGCATACCCGCCACTCGATGGCGGTGCGTACCCCGTTTGTGGTGGCGCGTACCCCGTTTGTGGAGGTGCAAAGCCGGTTTGGGGTGGCGCGTAGCCGGTTTGCGGCGCAAACCCTGTGGGGGGAGGGCGGGCGTACGCGGTGGTGGGCGGGTGCTGGTTGGAGAACGATTGCGGCTGCTGGTTGGTTTGGAAGTACGGGGTTCGCTGCGCCATTCCGGGCTTTTGCGGAATGAAGTCTGATCGACTGGATGCCGTCTGCAGCGCCTCGCGGTTCTCGGCATCCGGCTCGGGGGTGGGGGCATTAGTGCCAAAGCCGCCAGGGCCTATAGCATTCGCGATGGTCATTGGTGGTGGTGGGGACGAACGCACCAAAAGTCAGCTGGGACGCACCGCCGGGAGGCCCATGGACGCGGGTGGAACTGCGCTTGATGTTCATCTGCGTCGACGTGAGCGTCGACATGGGGACGATGTGTCGGTTCTGGCACTGCTAAAAATAGGGGCGTGTGCTTGGCTTGGGGATTTTGCATGAGCCTCTTCGACGTGGCCGACGCCGTGTTCGAGTCCAAGAGCCTTGCGCCGTACAAGCCGTCGAGCGCACCGGCCGCGCTTCCGCCGTTCGCTCCAGGGGCCGTCCCCACGCTCTTTCTCCTAGACGAAACTCTGCAGCATTTGCACAATGCTCGTGATCGAGCGCCCGTAGTTGCACCCAAGCCCGTGCCATCGACGTGGCAGTATAAGTCGACACGCGACACTTCGGCGTCTGCAACGAGTGGTCCACACCACGAAGCAGGCCCACTGCGCCGGGTTTTCTCGAATTCGCTGCTCGACGTAGGTCATCGATGCCCGCGGCATCATCATGATCACTCGACTCGTACTTTTACACGATCCTAGATGACAAGTCCGCCGACGACAAAAGAGCCGGACCGGCCTGACCCCAAACCTGCTGGTAAAGTGCGATCTTGACGATACCACATTGCCCATGGTGCCTCTGCAGATGCAGTAGCACGCAGTGCATTGAAGGCGGCAATGGACGAGTGCGAGGCATACGACCGCACTGCCGGTACGCACCTCGCGCTCAATTGCCCCAAGAGTATGGGTAGGCGACCCAGCCACCGCTCTGTCGCCTCAGGATTTCGCACAAACGTTGGAAAAGAAATACATTGAAGCATCTCTGGTCCGGCATCGCCGCAAGTGCTCACTCCTAGATACGATGTAGGCCGGGCTACCGGAGACCGCGTTCGTCGTGTTGGCGAGAAAGAAGATCAAAGCTCGTGTACGCGAGTACGCTGGGCGGCGGGAAAGAGACGCAGGGCAGCTCGAGGCGTTCGGGGACGAGATCCGCGCCGCACTGAATTCCTTGGGTCGCGATCAGAGCAGCAACCAGACTACGCACACGCACGGCGACAGCCTCAGTGCCCACGTCGACGCCGTGGCCAAAGTGACGAGTGTACCCACACCGAGCCAAGGGATGCTCGAGAAACTGCTCGCACTTCCCAAGAGCCAGCTCGAGAAGTTGCCCAAAGCGCAACAGGAGCTCGTGGCCTTCACGCGTCGGTACCAACAGGCCATGGCTCTGACTCCGGACCAAGTCGCGCAATTGCCGGCCCACCAACAAGCGCTCGTCGCCCAACTTCGAGCCAAGGGCGCGCCTCGGTAACTCAATGAATGACGAAATCGAGCCATTCCGTTGCGTTGATGCAACATCGCAAGTCGGGGAGTTCCACGGGTCCCCTGCTCTGCAGACGACAAAGATACCTCGTGGCTGTTGACAAATCACTCGAGCCTTGCCTGTCCCTCTCACACCACGTGGTGAGTTTGCCATTACGCGAGCCATTACCGTAGGGTGGCCTCGGAAGGCAATGGGTAGGACCAGGCGCGCGTATGATGAAAATTGGACCTCTTCGTAATGACCACGTGAGCACGCGACGCCCCGAAATTGCATTGTTCGCGTCAACACTTTACGGAGCAGGTTCGGCATGGTTAATTCCTACTTTCTGTGAGAATTTCCACCTCGTATCCGGATGTAGATACAAATCTCCACCCACGATAGGCACGTATCCGGAGATCGTCGCGCATCGCAATATAAAGCGACCAAAATTATTGAAATTATTTTGGCAACTCTCAGTGCCTCCAGTGCATTTCGCACGCCCACGTGGTGCGGGGAATAAAAGCAGCTGGCGGAAACCCACGGGAATTCATTTTAATTTGAAGCACAAAGGTTTTTATTTATCTTGAAGCTTCGGCGCTTCTTCCGGCTGCTTCTCATTTCCGAAATCGCTCCATCGAATACACGAGCACCATGGCCGATACCAAGCCCTTGCGCGTACGTGCACGTACAAGACGCCGCAAAGACTCATGCCTCCATGTAGACCTGGGAGGCGAACGTCGAAGTCGCCCTCCGCATGACCGAGACGGGCCTCGGCGCTGCCGCGCCCATCACGATCTGCGATGCGCTCGCCAACACCGTCAAGCGCGATGGTGACAAGCCCTCGCATCACATCAAGAAGGATGGCGTCTGGTACGCTTGTGACATGGTCAGGAGCATAGAACTCACGCGATTCCTAGGACGATCAAGACCTGGAACGAGCTGAACGCTGAGGTTGAGGCCTTCGCCAAGGCATTGATTCACCTCGGTCTTGCCCCCTTTGAGTGCGTGAGCATCATTGGTTTCAACGCGTCCGAGTGGGTCGTTGCCAACCTCGGTGCCATCATGGCTGGTGGTCTTTCGGCCGGCGTGTACACGACGAGCAACCCGGAGGCGTGCCACTACATTGCCGAGCACTCCGAGTCGCGCTTTGTGGTGTGCGATGGTGCCACGCAGCTTCAGAAGTTCGTGTCCATTGCCGACAAGCTCCCGCACCTTAAGGCGCTGATCATCTACAACGATGTCGTGCCTGCCGACCTTAAGTGCCCCGTGCCCGTGTACGCGTTTGACGATTTCCTCAAGCTCGGCGTCGATGTTGCGGCTTCCACGCTTCAGGAGCGTATTGCGAACCAGCGCCCGGGCCACTGCTCGACGCTTATCTACACCTCGGGCACGACGGGCCACCCGAAGGCCGTCATGCTCTCGCATGACAACATCACGTGGACGGTCTTCTCCACGGAGGCGACGTACAAGCGTGTTGGCGTCACCTTTTCGAACAGCGAGTCGCTTGTGTCGTTCCTGCCGCTCTCGCACATTGCAGCGCAGCTCTTCGACATCTACCTCCCGATCATGTCGGGGGTGCAGATCTGGTTCGCGCAGCCCGATGCCCTTAAGGGCTCGCTCGGCACGACGCTCAAGGAGGCTCGTCCTTCGTTCTTCTTTGCCGTGCCCCGCGTTTGGGAAAAGATGATGGAGAAGATGATCTCGGTCGGCGCATCCACGACGGGCATCAAGAAGTCGCTCGTCACGTGGTGCAAGGACGTGGGCTTCCGCAAGAACCAGCTCGCGCAGTACGGTCAGTCTGGCGGTCTTCCGTGCGGTTACACTGTCGCGCAGAAGCTCGTGTTCAACAAGGTCCGCGACGCGCTTGGCCTCGACCGCTGCAACGTGTTCGCATCGGGCGCTGCGCCCATCAGCAACGAAACGATTAACTTCTTCATGGGCCTGGACATGCCCATTTACGAGTTCTTCGGCCAGAGCGAGAGCACGGGCCCCACGGCGCTCTGCCTCAAGGAGCAGTGGAAGGTCGGCACGGTCGGCCGTGAGCTCGAGGGCACCACCATGAAGGTGCTCGAGGACACGCAGGAACTCGTGTACCAGGGCCGCAACACGATGATGGGCTACCTCAAGCAGGAAGACGTGACGAAGGAAACGATCGACGCCGATGGCTGGCTGCATTCGGGCGACTGCGGCAAGCTCGACGACGACCTCTTCTGCACCATCACGGGCCGCATCAAGGAGCTCATCATCACGGCCGGTGGCGAGAACATCCCGCCCGTGCTCCTCGAGGACGCCGTCAAGGAAGAGCTCCCGGTGCTCTCGAACGTCATGGCGATTGGCGATCGCCGCAAGTTCCTCACGGCCCTCTTCACGCTCAAGGTGGTCGTCGACGCCGAGGGTAACCCGACCGACAAGCTCGAGGACTCGACGGCGGCCACGCTCCAAGCCATCGGTTCGTCCGCCACGACGGTCGCCGAGGCCCGCGCCTGTGACAAGGTCAACGCCTACCTCATGGCCGGTCTTAAGAAGGCCAACGCCCGTGCCGCCTCGCGCGCCCAGCACATCCAGAAGTACCACATCCTCGACCACGATTTCAGCGTCAATGGCAACGAGCTCACGGCCACGCTCAAGCTCAAGCGCCGCGTCGTCGTCGACAAGTACGCCGACATCATCGAGTCTCTGTACGAGTAAGTCCTATTCCTTCGATTAACTATATATACCCCGTGTGCCTCTGTCCTGCTTGGCGAAGCGTCGGCTTGGAACGTTATGCGGCCGCCTCCGTCTCGGTGTACAGCGCTTCAATCACTTCGGCGTACTTGTCCACGACCACCTTGCGCTTGAGTTTGAGCGTTGGTGTGAGCTCGCCGCCAGGCATGCTGAAGTCGTGTGGCAGCACGTGGAACTTGGCAATGGATTGAGCCCTGGACGTGGCGCGGGCGTTGGCGCGCTTCATGCCCGCGTCCAAGTAGGCCTGCAGCTTGGCGCACGAGATGGCCTCGGCGGGTGTCGTGGCGGGCGATTGGAGGCCGGCAAGGACCTCAAGCGCCTTGGCATCGAGCTGCGTCGTGGGCGCCCCGTCGCCGTCCATGACGACGCGCAGCGTGAGCAGCGCGGCTAAGAACTTGCGCTTGTCGCCGACGACCATCACGTTCGAAAGGATAGGCAGCTCCTCCTTGATGGCGTCTTCGAGGAGCACGGGCGGGATGTTCTCGCCGCCGGCTGTGATGATAAGCTCCTTAATACGGCCGGTGATCGCGCCGAAGCCGTCGGCGTCGATCGTGGCGCAGTCACCTGAGTGCAGCCAGCCGTCCGTGTCGACGGCCGCGGCCGTCTCGGCCTCCATGGCCAGGTAGCCCATCATCGTGTGGCGACCGCGAAACACGAGCTCGCGCGTCTCGGGCTCAACGCGCCACTCGGTGCCCGGCAGTGGCCGCCCCACCGAGCCGATCTTCCACGCCCCCGGCAGGCACACTGACTGCGGCCCCGAGCACTCGCTCTGGCCAAAGATGTCGTAGATCGGGATGTCGAGCGAGCTGAAGTAGGTCAAGATCTCGACGCTCATGGGGGCGGCGCCCACGGCGCAGAAGCGGCAGGCATCAAGGCCCAAGGCGGCGCGCACCTTGGAGAGCACGACGGCGTTAGCAACGCCAAATCCGCAGGGCGCCCCGCCCGACGCACCGAACTGCGCGAGCTGGTTCTTCCGGGCGCCCTTGCCCTTGGCCCACGCCGCAAGCGTCTTCTTAACGCCCTTGGTCTGCTTGCCGATGTCCCACATCTTCTCGGCAATCTTCTCCCAGACCCGGGGCACACCGAGGAAGAAGGTTGGGCGCACCTCCTTGAGCGTCTGGCCCAGCGACCCCTTGAGTGCGTCGGGCTGGGCAAAGTACACCTTGGCACCGATCGCGATCGGGAGGTGCACATCGATCATCTGCGCGGCCACATGCGAGAGCGGGAGGTAGCTGACGAGGCGCGCCGTGTGGTCGAGGCCGACGCCCGCGACGCTCTGCGCCTGCAGCATGGCGGCGATTGTCCACGTTATGTTGTCGTGCGAGAGCATCACAGCCTTCGGGTTGCCTGTCGTGCCCGACGTGTAGATGAGCGTGCAGCACTGGTTCGGCGTTTGCGCCTGCATCCGCGCCTCAAGACTGCCCGCACTGGCGCCGAGGGCAAGGAAGTCGGCGAAGCTGTGGCACGGCACCCGACATTGAAAGCCTGCGGGCACGGCCGCGTTGTACACGACGAGCGCCTTGAGCGCGGGGAGCTGGTCGGCGATGGACGCGAGCTTCTCCAGCTGAGCCACGCCATCGCATACGACGACCACAGCGCGCGCGTGCGCCGCGATGTACTGGCACGCGGGCGGGTTATTGGTCGTGTAGATGCCGGCGGCGATGCCTCCGGCGAGGATGCAGCCGACGTTGGCAATAAGCCACTCGGGCGCGTTGAAGCCGATGATGCTCACAGCGTCGAAGGGCTCCATGCCCAGCGCCACGAGGCTCTTCCCGAATGCCTGGCACTGCTCGAAGTACGCGCGCCACGAGAGCGTCGCCCTACGTCCGCTAGTGAGTGCAGCTCGACGGAGAAGGCTACCAGCTACCGTCCTTTTTCCATAGCAGCGCGTCTTCGTCTCCGTGCTCGGCGACGACGCGCTGAAACGCGTCGCACACCGTCTCGGGCGCGCGGCCGGCAATCGTGCCGGGCGGCCCCATGCGCAACTGTACCTGGCCATCACGTTCCCAAGTCTACGGACGTCAAGATGGGACTACGAACAAGAGACGTCAGTACCGTGAAGGGCAGGTCTTCGTTGGCGAACTGCAGCGGGATGGAGGTTGAGACTTGAGTCATGGCGAATTGAAATGTGCGTTGTCAGAGGCCAAGGCGCATTCCTTCGATATTCTACCTCCACCAGATCTTCCATTCTTCGATCGAATTGGTGTCGCCGTTGGCGTCATGTGCCGTTGGCCGCATCGAGCAGTTGGCCGCGTCGAGCAGTCAAGTGGCAGTGTCTCTGGGCCTTTGCGAAGGATAGCGACGATGAAAGTCCCAGCTTGAGGGGGAGCGGCTATGCAACGTCCCCAGAGATTTGCATCCGTCCTGGGCGCTATCGCGGACACGTTATCCACATGCAGTGCTTTCTCAACGGCGGCCCTGCCTATGGCACCGCGAAGTCATCATGGCGAGGTCGAGGATGACCGTTCTATCCACTACGATGCTTGCTCGCAGGGGCCAACCTGTGCACGCAAAGCAGAGACGCTGGTGGCACTGAAGCATCCTTCACTTCGTTTGCTTTGAGATGGCACCGACGAGCCCCTCTGTGGAGCACAGACGCTCCTTCGCCAAGATCGTCGACGCCACCGGTGGCCTATTTCACCAAGTGAAATTCTCAAGAACGTATGCGTTAAATCACATATCTCACTCACCCAAGGACGTTCATTCCTGATGCAACCATCGTCGCACAGCACTGAGGGTCCCACCGTCGGGACATCGTCCCTTCTCCCCAACTGTCGCGTTGTCGCCCATCATCCTTCGCCTCAATTGACAGTACTTCCCCCGCCCTCAAGGGCTACCGCTGGCGCTCTGGGAAGTCCAGCGACTGGCTAATGCCGTCCGGTTTATGCATGTATCCGAACCACCAAAAAGCTTGCGCTTGCATGCCCGCTCGCTTCACCCTTTGCACGTACCTGCGTCGGTACCCCACGGCCTTCTTGCACCCCCACGCACTCTTCTTGTCCAGCGACCACGACAAAGATCCCGCGCTGCCACTACACCTCTCCATCATCGACGGCAACCTCGCGCACGTCACGCAGTGGGTGATGTGCGGGCCTGATCTGTGCACGTCCCAAACTCTCGAGCTCGCGGCAGCGGCCGCCGAGGCCGACATCCTCCGCTTGCTTGTGCACCGTTTTCCCGAACGCATGACGCTGAAGGCCATGGACCTCGTGGCCATGGCCGGCGACCTGGCGACGCTGCGCTGGCTCCACGACGCCGGCTTTGGGTGCACGACGGCGGCCATGGACGGCGCCGCCATGAACGGCCACGAGGACGTTGTGCGCTTCCTGCACGAAGCGCGGTCGGAAGGATGCACGGTGACGGCGGTCAACGCGGCCGTGGCGCGCGGCCACGCCAGCATAGCAGAGTTCCTTCTGACACACCGAACAGAAGGCATCATGCCGCCGGGGTGCTCCGAGACGTCGCTGTATTTCCAGCCTCCACACTGCCCCGCGGTGACCTATTGCGTCGAAGGCCGCGACTACATCCGAGCTTTGGACGTCGTGTACGAACGCACGTCGGTGACGGTGCAACCACCGGCATTGCACTCGATCGTACAGCGATGCGGGCTGCCAGCCCTCGAGCACTTTCTGGCGCGCGGCTACCTACACGTGAGCAAGGCCACGCTCGAAGCCGCCGTCCGACGGCGAGACGTGGCCATGGTGCGCTTTGTGCTCGAACACATCGAGCCTGGTAGCTTTCGCATCCCGTTGGCCACGAGTTCTGTCCCTGACGCGGAAATCTCTGGGTCGTCTCTCAACTCGTCGGGCAGCGACGGCGATGGTATGGACGACGAGCGGCACCAGAGCCACCTGATGGACCTGGCGGCGTTTTATGGGGATCTCGACGTGATCAAGCTGCTATACCAGCGCGGTTGTCGCTCTTGCCACGGCGCGAGGGCGGTGCAATGGGCAAGCTATGGTGGCCACGTCCGTGTGCTTGACTGGCTCCTTGGAACACAGCGCGACGCCTGCTTCAACACCACCGTTAACTTTCTCTACCTTGCATTCCCGCTCGCGGCCCGTCAAGGCCATCTCAACGTCGTGCGCTGGTTCTGCGAGGTTTATGGGCTGCGGCCATCAGCAGCAGCGCTGGCCTCAGCCGCATGTGCGGGGCACGCCGACGTTGTCAAGTATTTGCTCGACGGCAGTGGCGCCGTTGACCTCAACGTCGGCGCAAGCGATGTGCAGGCGTACAAACATCCCATCCATGTGAACTTGCCCCGGCCTGATATGTATCCTTTCTCGGTTTGCCACCGCAGTGAATTCGTGCGGGGCGCGGCCGTGATGTGGGCTGCTGCCAACGGGCATGTTGCTGTCCTACGCTTGCTTCAAAACGTCCCGACAACCAGTCAAGCCATGGATCTCGCAGCCAAGAACGGCCACCTTGACGCTGTGCGCTACCTTCACGAGAACCGCGCCGAGGGCTGCAGCCAGTTGGCCTTCTCGCACGCTATGGCTGAGGACTGCATGGAAGTCGTTGAGTACCTTTTCACGCACAACTGTTGCCGCGATCCCGACCCCATCGACGTCCCGAGCATGTATCTACATGCGGCGACCAACGGCCGACTCGAGCTCTTTGCCCTTGTGCGGGCGGCGTATCCACTCGATTTGGCGGTGGACCTGCCATCGCTCACCAGAGAGCAAATGGTTGAGAACGCAGCGTGCCGCGGGCACCTGCGACTGCTTTCTCTGCTCCACGAGGTGCATGGCTTTGCCCACACGCAACATGCGGCAAACGTGGCTGCAAGAGCTGGGCATGACAAAGTAGTGGCCTACCTATCGACTTGGGGACCACCAGTGCCAACGACTCTTCAGCATCCGCACCATCGATGACAATGCGAAATGTATCCCAAGGTGTACAGTCTTTTTAACTGCATAGAAGGGTGGTGCGTTGGAGGTATTTGGCCTCGAGAACGCACTCACAGCGGAGATAGTAACACCGCAATTATCGACGACAAATCGAACCCGAGACTGCTCTTCCAGTGAGAGGATGTTGTGGTGGAAGGGTGCACCGAAGGCGACCACAGAGCGCTGGTCTAACCGCAAGTTAACATCTCTTTTGTCAATTGCGTCTACAAACGAATTGCTAGATGGAGCGGTGTGGCAGTTGAAGCGGCAACGCAGTAGCACCGAGTCGCCACCCCATCAAAGCGCGTCTGACCATTTCAAAGGTCAATCAATGGAAATGAGCGAGAGCACAACACCACACCGCCGCCCGTGGGCACGCGAGGACCGTCGGCGCGGTGAGGTGTCGTTCGCATGGCGATGGAGAGGAGCACTGAACGATATGGTCTGGACATAGTGGAGGCATAAAGTGTATTGGTATGATTACATGCCACCGTCGTGTTCCAAAGTGCTGCCACCGTTAAAATAGTCCTCCACTGTACAAAAGCACCCCGTGGTGACGTTTTCCATAGCATGACGTCTCATGGCTGTGCATGCCTAACGTAGTGTATTCGTTTGTTCGCACCAGCAGTTCGAACGCAGCACCGACAGAATGGATTCGAGGGTAAAGTCATGCAACTGGATGCTCGCCAATGTATCAATGCATGACGCGTCTCCTGTCAATGGCGTGTCCTCCTGTCAATGTCACTAACATGCTCTCCTAACTATGACGAGCGCGCCTGTCAATGACGTGCCCTCCTGGCAATGCTGGCAGCTCACTCCATACATTGGTTCACTGCTGTAGAAGCTCTGTGTATAGTCATGGGGTCGTTTGGTTCAAACAACGCTGCAAGGCTCTACGAACGCACTTTGAAATACAATCGCTCGCCACCACCAGCCAACCAGCGCTTCTTCCGAACTACATGAGACCGACGGCTACCTCAGCATCGCGAAACGCTGCCCGCCATGCGGCGACTGCGCCTACGGCGACCACGCCGTTGTTGGCACTCCCCGTGAGCTCGGGACCGCCTGCATCAGGCGCATCGTCACGAACCCTTCGGAGTATGCTCGAGGGTGTGATCGAGGATGTGCTGGCTGAGCACGCCGAGATACCTCATCAGATCCGGTACATGGTGCTCAGCGAACTCTATCGCCACCGTCGAATCAGTGACGAACTTGCCGAGCAATTCATATCTTGCTTATCAACTTTCTGGTGGTGTCAATGATGCCCTTCTCAAATATGAACTTCGACGCATTTCCGTGTTCTAGAGCAACGCGCACCAAGGGAAGTTCTGCTCACGACAGGACACGAGCTCTCGTACTGGGCGAGGCTGCTGTTGCGGGCGAAAGCGCGCAGACTCTCCGCATCGGTGCATGCAAGTGCAGTATCGAACGCATTGTCTGCAATGCATTGCGCACTGGTCCAGCACTGTGCGTACCGCCAGCGTCTGGTGGCCGTCTCCAGCCCAGGAACGCGAGATCAAACATCAAAACTACCTTATCCATACGAGCCGTTGCAGCCTACCGGTACAGCGGGAACCGCCGTTGCGGTGTCGCCGCGCTTCCAAGCAGATCTCTACGAAGCCTATGTTGCACTCGCGGAAATCAATTCAGTTGGGACTAATGAAGGTACTACATGATGTGGTCTCCGTGTCGTCGTCGCTGCCGGCGCCGATAAGGCGCGCGCGGCGGTTCGAGTGCTTTACACAGGGTACGGTACGTGGTATGTGCGGTGGCCGCCGCGCCTCCGCGAGGTCCGAAGTTCGTGGACGCTATGCTCGCGCCCGAGCGCTGGTCGGTGGACATGCGCGGGTAACCATCGGCCGTTGATTAAGTCGTTGCGTGGCTTGCGGTCCCTGAAACCCTCGTTATTGAAGCGTGAGCCGGTGGTCTTTCGCTTTGCCACATACAACACTGAGCTTCAACATTAAGAGGGCCGCTAGCCGAGCTCCATGAGAAGTGTCATAGCTCAAAAGAATGCATCATCTTGCGCACTAATTCGTTAACGATTGCAGCCAGCTTTATTGGAGACAATCGATTGATCGCGCAGCAGCCACGACGGTCGGCTCGCATGACTGATTACCGTGCTGTGCATGGCCAGCAAAATGCGGGAGGCACTCCGCGGTGCATTTCTCGATTGCCCCGGTGAATAAGCCGAGGGCGATGGACGGGCTGCTTGCCGTCATCAGTGCCATCGGTGTCGCAGTGGCGCCGATGTCCAAGGAAGAACCAGGGCTTCCTCCGCTTTTGACCTTGGGACCCATCTCGTCACATGCTTTCGCAACTTCAACTGGCGCCATGTGACAGCCAGCCCAGTTGACTCATATTTTGATTCGACTCCGCATTTAATTTCCTCCCATTCCTCAGCCCAAGTATTTTATTATTTGGTCTGTGTATGATGAGGTGTGAGAGAATTTTTAAATATATAAAAATGGATATTTAATCGCCATTAAAATGGCGTCATTTATGCAGCCAATCCCCGTTTGCGCCCTCTGAATTTTATCCAATGGCATCCACGCATTTGGCGGCACCCGAAATTTGCAAGCACTCGCCGTTTTTCCCTCCACCGCTCATCGCCATGAAGGTCTTCTCGCAGCTCGCCCGCCGCTCCGTGGCGTTTGCCCGCCAGGTACTTGTGGCCGCTATGTGCATGCCATTGACACGGGTTTGTCGCTAGGTGCCTGCCGCTCGGTCGTTCTCGAGCGCGGCCTCGCTCGATCTTTACAACCCCACGGAGGAGCACCAGGCCCTCCGCGAGATGCTTCGCTCGTTCGTGAAGGACAAGGTCGAGCCCCAGGCCAACGATTTTAACCGCGCGGAGAAGTTCAATGTTGACCTTTTCCGGGAGCTCGGCGAGCTCGGTCTTCTCGGTATCACAGTGCCTGAGAAGTATGGCGGTTCGGAGATGGATGCTCTCGCAGCCGTCATCGCCCACGAGGAGTTGAGCTCGTCGGATCCGGCTTTCTGCCTTTCGTTCCTCGCTCACTCGATGCTCTTCACCAACAATCTTGCCCGCAACGGCAGCGATGAACAGTGCGCGAAATACCTTCCGGCTGCTTGCTCGGGCGAGGCTATTTGCGGCATGGCTATGTCGGAGCCCTCCGTCGGCACGGACGTCCTTGGCATGAAGACCACGGCCAAGAAGGGTACTGTGCGCGAAAATGCGTTTGATAAACTCATGGTGGCGTAGTCGGTGATGAGTACATCCTCAACGGCACCAAGATGTGGATCACGAACGGCGCCATCAACGACACGGACCTTGGCGACACCTTTCTCGTGTATGCGCGCACGGGCAACTCCGGCAACGCACGCCAGGACTTTTCTTCCTTCATTGTCGAGAAGGGTTTTGAGGGTTTCTCGCTTGGCCAGCGCATTAAGGACAAGTGCGGCATGCGCGCCTCAATGACCGCCGAACTCGTCTTCGAGAACTGCCGCGTCCCTGCCGCCAACCTCGTACATTCCCGCACCCCGGCTCGCAAAGTTGACGCGATCGTTTTGTAGATTGGCACGGAGGGCAGCGCTGTCATTTGCATGATGCGCAACCTCGAAATCGAGCGTGTGACGCTTGCCGCCATGAGCTTGGGGATTGCCCGCCGCTCCATCGAGGTTATGAACTCGTACGCCAAGGTACCCGGCGTCTTCGGTCCCGCAACTCAGCCAGGCCGTAGGACCGCGTAGCTTTCGGAAAGCCCCTCAACTACTACGGCCAGATCCAGGCCAACATTGCCAAGTCGTACGCGGAATACATGGCGGGCCGCGCCTACGTGTACAACACGGCTCGGTACGTGCAGGATGGGGGCGGCAAAGGTGCTCATGGATGCGTAGCGTCATGAAGCTCGACGCCGTGGGCAACCGCATCGACACAGACGGCGTCAAGCTCTACTGCGGCGACATGGCCAAGGTCCGTGGGATTCCTGCGATTGTCAGCTCACGTCGTTGTCTAGACGGTGGCCGACCGCGCCATCCAGACGCTCGGCGGCTATGGCTACGTCGGCGAGTACAACGTCGAGCGCCTCTGGCGCGACTCTAAGCTGCTCGAAATCGGTGGCGGCACCAACGAGTCGCACCACAAGAACATGAGCCGCGACCTGATGCGCGTCGAGGCCTTGTAAAGTGCTTGGTCAACGTGTGTTTCCGTCCGTCGTTCCATTGTTAGTGTGTTAAACCTGGCGGCGGTGGAAGCGACAAGCTGCCGCTGCGGAATGGTCGAACGACGGTCTCGGCAAAGCCTGCACAGCCACAATCAATAGGCGCCGTGTTGCGCGAATGTACCCAGTTCCGCACAATGCACAGCCAACGTGTTGCGCTCCTCAGAAGTCACACTAGCATGCCGCGCCGCGTCCAGCTCTACCACAAGCCATGAGCCAATGTGGCTGCCGCTGCTGGAGGGTACCGACTGCGGCGTGGTTCTGCGGCAAGAACCGGACGCGAAGGTTGTCCTGCGGAGCTAGCTGCAGGAAGCTTCGAGCAAAGGTCTCCGCGGCTTCAACCCGCTTCAAGTGGTCCTACTGAAGTACCCTGCGAAGATTCATGGTAGGCAAGCAGTACTGCCGTGGCGGAGACGCCAAAAGCGAGGCGCGACCGCAGGCATGGAGAGGCAGCAAAGTTCCAGTTGAGCAGCCCGCGTTCGTTGGCGAGCTAGCATCGCTCCAGTTGAGACGCCTTGGGCCCGGCTGCGAAGATCCGTACAGCGCGAACGTGCGCTTTTGACAAGTCTTCGAGGGGACTCACAACGCGGAACTCAGACGCCGCGATGAGACCTTACACAACCGTGACGAAGGTTGTTGGCACCACAGAGGGTACCGAGGCGGGTTGGGTCGAGCTTATCGTCGGCATTGGTCCCATTGAAAAGAAATGGCTTGTCGACAGAGCCGCGCCTGCAGAGAGGGATTCAGGTATGAGTGCGACTGGAGATACTCGCATTGCATGGACGTGCGCTGCAACATCATTCAAGGTTGTGTACAGGTTTGTCTTGCAATGGTAGCAGCTACGCCGTAACCTGACGTCGCATCGCGAGGCCAAAGATACCTTTGCCCCCTGTTCTCGACATAGAGTGGGTCCTCGCCCTCCGTCGTGGGCGTCTCAAGGAGTTGAATGCCAATTTCACCCGCGATCTTCCGGGCGAGCCCCAGTTGGTCAGCGGGCAACGCAGCCGAAACCCCCAGGCACGCAACGCTGTTGCGAGGAAAGGCCTCATACACGAGCGCGGCAACGACGGACGAGTCAACGCCGCCCGAGAAGGCGACGACGTTTAGCGCCTGCGCGGACCCTGCGCGGGCCACGCGCTCGACCATGGCACGCCACAGGCCCATGGATGCAAATCTTATCGGCCAAATATTTCCACCAATCACCTGGCGTTGGCTCCACGCTACGATCTATGATTGGTCAAAAGTGTGGGTCCGATGGCAACCGGAAGCTCGGCCCACGGCGATGGCTCAGCGGTCGACGCAGTCGCCGCTGCCGGTCTCGCGAGCGTCGGCACCAGCTGTCTCGACCCACCACCACCGGACAGAACAGCGAGAATGACGTAGCGCGCACGTGGGAGCTAGAGGTGGAGAATGATGGTCGTTCGCAAGCTCGAGCTGCTGGGTCGCGAAAGAGGGCCCCAGGTGGCCGACAGCGCCGAGGCACCATCGCAAATGCGCAGTGTTTTCGACGTTGTGAGCGAGCGATGGCCGCCTAAGAGAAGAGCCCACCCCGACAGCTGTGCCAAGCAACAAGAATGCATGTTGCACGTATCTGTTGCAATGTTTTGCACTCTTGGGCCTACTTTCCATTTTCGCTGCCATGGTCACGTTCGCAGTGTCGC
>JNBR01000654.1:0-17253 GCA_002081595.1 Achlya hypogyna
TGTCGTCCCTCCTTTTCTACACACTCTTTCCCCTCCATTCCTCAGCCGATTAGAGCCATTCAACTTGCGAATCGAAGCTGAGATACAGTACTTCAGTTTTCACGAATGAGATGCCAAAAAGACCAAAAAATGACGGTCTTAGGCCAATCGTAAGAAAGAGGTGCAATTATTTCGGACCAGAGTAGTACTGGTTTATCTTGAACTTTCAAAGCCTTGACTCTAAGGTCACGGTTCTTGCAAACCGCGCATCATGAATACCCTTCGACGCCGCATGACGGATGTCGAGCTCAAGCTCTTTGCGCAGCATATTTTACTTCTGCATAATTCCCTCCCAATCCTGAAATATTGACGGATCAAAGTCAGTATTTTCGTTACTACTGGTGGTTTGCGTTTTCGCCACTACTGGTGGTTTACGATCTGCGATTTTTGACTGTCAGTATCATGTTCGTGTCTGGGCACTCGTGTCAGCAATTCCGGTTGCAACATGCGGATTTACTTTTACGTTCGCGAATGAGTCCGATGGTCCCGCAACAACTGACACGGCATATCTGATGGCATGTTTCATTTCATCAAAACAAACGAGGAGGGGAATATCCTTCTTGTTGTATCTTGTCTGATTGGTGCAAAATGCAAGGCTTTGGCCAATCAGGCGTAATCACATTCATTAAATGGAAATAAATAAATTGTATATTTTGGGACTCAGACATACATATTTCTGGTGAGCTGGGTTGTGACGAAAAAAAATGGAACGTTTGAGGCAGGAATAAAAAGGTGCTTTGGCGGGAATCCATTCGCGGTTTTGTGGTGTATCGGCACATGTCCCGACGGTCCGCGAGAAGTTCCGCCGGAAGCGGCTCTCGCAGCAGCGCATTAAGCGAGATCCGGCGACTCCGCGACGCGCAGTATGGCGATGATGCCGAGAAGAAAGCGCGGCGCATCGACACGTACAACGCCCAGGAGAGCAGCATCTACCAAGAGGTGACTGAAGAAGAGTACAACGAGCTCGTGCGTAAGCGCCGGGAAGAGCTTCCATTTGTCGAAGATGACGAAGGAGGCATGGGGTACTACGACGATGGTGAAGAGCAATATTTTGACGCCGACCCGGATGAAGACGAGGAGATGGTCGATGACGCGGGCGTCGACCCAAACGGCAAGAAACGCCCAAACACGGGTGCCCTCTCAAGCGCCTACGTGAAGCGCGCTAAAAAGATGCAGCGCGCCAAACTTGGTTCTGGGGACCAAAAGATCACAAGCATGTTCTTCTCAAAGCCAGGCGCCTCAGAAACCAAGAGCGCACCCAAGGCGAAGCACGTCAAACGAGGTAATGGACCGGTAATTACCACCCGACACTCATCCCAGTACAGACATTGACCTTGACAGTATGCTCGATGATCTCACGAGCAACCCGACGGAAACGACGTTGCACCGTCCGAGTCGGAAGTTTGCCTCATCAAGTGCGCATTTTGCCCCAGCGAGACCTGCGAAGCGCGAACCTATCACAAATCCTGCTACGTCTGCTTGGCTACAACAACCTGACCAAACTGATGATCAATTCGACGGCTTCGGCGACGACGCGTACGAATACGATGTTCGCCCCGATAATACAGATGACGCCGTCGAGCCCCCGTCGAAGGTTGAGGTGAAAATTGAAGAAGACGAGGGCACTGTCGCACAGCCGCCGCTACCCGAACGTGGCTTAAGCAAGCGTGATATGCTCTTGAAGAAGGTTAGAGTCTCTGAACGTACTTAACTCACTTCGAGCACTTGTAGGCCCGCGAGAACCGCATCGAGGCATCTGTTGGAGCGACAAAGGTGCTTGTCAAGCAAGAAGTCGTTGCTGTACCCGAGCCCAAGCCAGAACACAGTCTTGACATGGCGGTGCCGTCGAATGAAGTTGGCGAGTGGTGGGACAGGTCGGCCCCGGCAGACTTCGAGAAAGAAGATGAGCCGGAGGCGCAGCTCGCCTCCGAAACAGACGACCTGCAGATGTTTTGGATCGACGTCGTCGAGGTTCGCGACCGGCCCGGCAAACTCTACTTGATTGGCAAGGTTCGAACCTGCCTTTGTGCCCAAGCCTATTGCTGCGGTAGACAAAAGACGGTGACGAATTGAAGAGCTGCTGCGTCGTCGTGAACAACTTGCAGCGGTACCTGTACATCGTGCCGAAAGTGCCCGAGCACCTGCGGAGTTCGTACCCAACAATGGCGGACTTGCCCAAGGAAGAGCAGCATGCCGTGTGGATGGCAATGCATCGTGAAATCAGCTCGCTCCTCATTCCGTCGATCATCAAGGAGCGCAAGGACCAGCAAGAGTTCCGTACCAAACTTGTTGAACGCAAGTCCGTGAGCTGCCCCCTGGACTGTGTTCTCAACGCTCCGTAGCTATGCCTTCGAGCTTCCGGACGTCCCGCGGGGAAAAAATGTCTACCTCAAGGTCAAGTACCCGGCCAAGTACGGCGTCCCTTCCCCCGACGTCTGCCAGCGTGGCGGCGCCACCTTCTCGCGCATCTGTGGCGCCACGGTGCGCCCGCTCGAGACGTTCCTCATCCGGCGCAAGCTACTGGGTCCTGGCTGGCTACGCATCAGCAACACGCAAAAGGTCGTGCAAAACCCCAGCAGCTACTGCAAGCTCGAGTTTGAAGCCCCAAGCCCGAGCGCCGTCGTGACCATTACGGGGCTCGCATCGCCACCGCTCACGGTCATGAGCCTCAGTCTCAAGACGTGCTGCAACCCGCACTCGCACAAACACGAGGTGGTGGCTTTTTCGGCGATCACCGAGTCGAACGTGAACCCCGAGGGTGCCGTGTCTAAGCAAAGCAAAATCACGCACTTCTCGTGCATCCGTCCATTCCTCGCCGACGGTGGCGCCCGGTTTCCCGATGGGTACACACAAGCGGCATTTGCCAACGAGCGCTTCAAGACGCCGCAGTCCCTGAGCATCGAAATGAACGAGAAGGCGCTGCTCAACTACTTCCTTGCTCGCGTCCAGCGCGAAGACCCGGACTTAATTGTGGGCCACAACCTACAGGGGTACACGCTCGACGTCCTCCTCTCGCGCATCGACAACTACAAGATGGGCGGTGCCTGGTCGCGCCTCACACGGTTGCGGCGCGGTATGCCGATGGCTTTGAACCAGGGCGAGGGCTGGAACGAGTACCGGCTCGACGACCTTTCAAACGGGCGGTTGCTTTGCGACACGTTTGTCGGCGCGAAAGAGCTGCTCACATCGCAGTCAACGTACTCGTTGACGCATCTCGTGGCTACACAGCTGCAGAAGACACGCGTCGAAGTCGAGATGACCGACATCCCATCGATCCTCGCATCCGGTCCCGACAACTTCGTCAAGCTGCTGCGCCACACGCTCGACGATGCAATGTTCGTGCTGCAACTCATGCACAAGCTGGAGGTGCTGCCGCTCTCGAAGCAGCTCGCCAACCTTTGTGGGTACCTCTGGAGCCGCACTCTCATGGCCAACAAGCGCGCCGAGCGCATCGAGTACCTGCTCCTGCACGAGTTCGACCGGCCCAAACACAAGTTCATCGTGCCCGAGAAATTCAAGGACGGTGCCAAGACCAAGTCCAAGAAACGCCGCGAGGCCGCAGGCTATGCCGGTGGTATGGTATTCGCCCCCAAGAAGGGACTCTACGACAACTTTGTTGTCCTGCTCGACTTCAACTCGCTGTACCCGTCCATCATCCGCGAGTACAACATCTGCTTCACGACGGTCGAGCGGAGCCTCGACGAAGGTGCTGCGCCCGCGCCCGTAGCAGTCGCCGCGGATGACGATGACGACGTCGAAGAAGTGGCGCAGCCAAGCCACGGCGACGTTCCTGAGCTTCCGAGCGCGTCGGCGGCCGAAGGCGTGTTGCCACAGGTCATCAAACGGCTTCTCGAGTCGCGCAAACAAGTCAAGAACCAGCTCAAGGCCGAAGAGGCGGCGGGCAATGCCGAGAAGAGCAAGCGCCTGGACATTCGGCAGCGCGCCATCAAGCTCACAGCCAACTCGATGTACGGCTGCCTCGGCTTCCGCTACTCGCGCTTCTACGCAAAGCCGATCGCAGCGCTTATCACGTCGACGGGCCGCCAGACGCTCTTGCGCGCGCAAGAAGTCGCTGAGCAGGAGTGCGGTTACGACGTCATTTATGGTGATACGGATTCCATCATGGTCGATTCGCGCAGCGACAAGCTTGAAGACGCCAAGCGCATCGGCCGCGAGATTCAAGTTCAGTGCAACAAACACTTCAAGCTGCTCGAGCTCGAAGTAGACTACATCTTCAAGACAATCCTGCTTCTCAACAAGAAGAAGTACGCGTCGCTTGTCGTCAAGGAGCGCCACGGCCAAGTGGTCCGTGCTTCTGTGTATCATGGCGGTCTCATGTCCGCGGTAGACCTTTGAGAAGGAGGTCAAGGGCCTTGACATGGTGCGCCGCGACTGGTGCGTGCTCTCCAAGGGCGTCGGCAACGACATTCTCGACTTCATTCTCTCGGGTCTGTCGCGCGACGACACGGTGGAGAAGGTCCACGAGTACCTCCGGGAGCTCGCAGAGAAAATGCGCACTGGCAAGGAGCCGCTTGAGCAGTACGTCATCACCAAGAGCCTCAACAAGCCCCCGGAGCAATACCCGGACAAGGCCAAGCAGGTACGCTGCCCTAAGCTTTAGGGGTTCCGACGGCCGCGCTAGTACCACGTCCAAGTCGCGCTCGCCTTGCGCAGCCAAGGCAAAGCCGTAGGCGTCGGCACTCACATCCCGTACGTGCTGTGCAAGGAAGAAGAGCCTGGCAGCCAGCGTCGCGCATACCACCCGGATGAGATCAAGCGGTCGCAAGGGAAGCTCAACGTCGACATCGAGTGGTACTTGGAGGCACAGGTACTTGTCTTGGCTGCGCACCAAGGCTTAGAGTAGGGTAGATCCATCCCCCTGTAAACCGCCTTTGTGCGCACATCGATGGTACATCGAGCCCGCAGCTGGCGCACTGCCTCGGCCTTGACACAAGCAAGTTTTCCCACGCGGCGCGCAACGTGGGCGACGACGAGGTGGACGAGATTCCAAGCGTTTTGCAGCACGACTCGGACCGCTTCAAGTCTTGCACTCCTCGTACTCTCTGCGTGGCCCCTATGGGTGTCTTAGTGCCTCGTAGTGTTGCTCACGTGCGCTAAGTGCAAGGACGAGCGTCCGTTCCCCGGCGTTTTCGTCTCGCGGGCAAACGGTCGCCACGACACTGGCCTCGTATGTCCGAACGAAGCTTGTGGCGCCGAGTTCTGGGGCTACGATAGCGCCGACCTCGGTGTGCTGCTTTCCAACAAGATGCACCTCGCGATCCGCGACTGCACAAAGCGGTACTACCAAGGTTGGGCCGTCTGCAGCGACGGCACGTGTGGCGCGCGTACACAGAAGCAGTCGCTCCGTGGCCGCAAGGGCGACGCTTGCTCGATGGCGGGGTGCCGCGGTACTGTGTGCATGGAGTACGCGGACCAAGCGCTATACACGCAGCTGAAATACTTTGACTCGCTCGTCAACTCGGACCGCGCGATCGCCAACCTCCAGAAGACGCTGGCGCAGCCCGCGGTACGGTCACCACCCACAACCCTCGCTCACGAGTGTGCAGGACCCCAAGTACCTTCTTCGAGACCACGAGAAAGAACTGCTGTCGGGTCTGCACCGCCAGATTCAAGCGGTGCGTTGGAGGCTTACTTGCTCTCGCTAAGCGACGCCTAGGTCATCGAGCGCAACGACTACAACTGGGTGCAACCCACTATGTGGACGAGTCTCTTTTCATAAACAGCAAACGCGGTGTATATGTGATCAATCACTCGTCCGAGTCATCGCCCGCGGGTACAACTTTGTCGGATCGCATGGGCAGCGTGAAGAACGCGTCATGCCGAAACACCTGCGGGTCCTCGACCATTCGAATGGAGCCCTTGACGAGCATGACGCGACCCATTTCGACGGCGTCGGCCTCGGACGGAACGAGCTGCGCCGCGACCATGGCGTCGATGGCGTCGTTGACGCCGTAGCACAGTACAGGGCGCCGGAAGAGGTGGAGGCCCTTGCGGTGGGGCGTTGTCGAGCGTATGATCTCACGTACGATGCGGCGCACGAGGTCGTCGTCGTCGCCGAGGGCCGTGCGCACAAAGAGCGCCCGCTGGTGCAGGTACTGCAGCACGTCCGGGTGGTGGCCGTGGTGCTCGCGCAGTTTTTGCAGCGAGTGCGACCAGAACTTGGGCTCAAAGCGCCCGCCGTGCGCGCGCCGGCACCAGAGAAAGAGGGCCATTTGGTACGACGTGAGGCGGTGCGCGTCGCCCGAGATGCCGCGGTTGAGCAGGTCGTACTCGAGCAGGTTTGGGTCCACGACCAGATTCCCAAGCGCGTCCAGCAACACTGTCGTGCCCACCTCTGTGAACGAATCCCACAACGTCCGAATCTACGCGCCATGAGTCCCCAACTGCACGCCGCCCATACCGGCGTGTGGCACACGGGGTCTTGTGCGTTCACGAAGCGGCAGTGCGCCGGCACTGCTGCGTTGTACACGCGTTTGTACGCATTGCCGCCGACGCGCGGGCAGCCAAAGGTGGTGCAGGCCACGCGGTTGCCGCCGTACACCGTGGCGGCATCAAGGCTGCAGAGGGTGGCGAGCGCGCCGCCGAGGCTGTGACCCGTGAAGAACATGGCTCGCGGGGTCTCCCGGTTCAAAGCGGCGAGCCGCTCAAGCACGCGCGCCGCGACCGACTGGTAGGCGTCCCAGAAGCCGCCGTGCACCCACGGCGCCTTGCGCTTGCAAAAGTTGGGGCGGGAAATGTTGTGCGCTGTAAAGCCGGCGGCGGCGGGCAGCGGCAGGTCGTACGCAACGGGCTGTTTGCGCGTCTGGAGGTCTGTCTTGTAGTTCTTCCAGCTCATGGAGCCGCGAAACGCCACGTAGATCTTGTCGCTGGATTGCGCCACGAGGCAGTGCGTGTCGCTGCGTGGGTCGTGGATATGGTCTTCAAGGGCGAACTCGGCGCTGCCGATCATTCGATGCAGATGCAGGAAGTCCTGCGAGTAGTCTTTATGGCCGCACGCGTACGCGAGATACGCAAAGTTGAACATTTCGAGCTGCGCCTCGAGCACGAAGTGGCGCGGCTCGATCGTGAGCGTGCTCTGGAGCAGGTCTTTGATGCGGAAGTTGCCCGTCTGGAGGGCGTCGGCGGCCTGGCAGAAGTACCGCAGACGTGGCGGCCGGCCCGCGACGGCGTTCGGGCTCGAGTAGCACCAGCCCCGCAGTCCGACGGCGTCCATCGGCAAGCACGCGTACCTAGCGACGCCATGAGCCCCGGGCGTGGCCGCGCGCGCACATGGCGGTGAAGAGCCACCCGGCGATGGTGAGCTTGAAGCCGAAGGTGACGCCGAGGCTGCCGGTGCAGCGCAAAGCCGCGCCGTCATGCACGAGTGGCAGCTGCCACGCGACGACGTGGCCGGCCAGCACCAGCGCGACGATCATCTTGGCGTTGTAAAACATGAAAAAGTTGAAGGCAATGAGCAGCTTGGAGAGGTTTTTGACGAACGTCGCGCGGAACGATCGGCGCACGGCGGCGATTTCGAAGGCCGCCCACACGGAGAACGCGGCGTCGCACGCTGTCACGATTATGCTTGCGACGAGGATGCCGGGCGGAGGACGGGCGGCCTCCGGCGCAAAGTACTGCAACCGCAGCACCGTCACGGCGTTCGTCATGGGCAGGTAGTCGAGAACGACCTCGTTCGCGGCACCAAGGACCACGCGCAGCGTGATGTAGGCTACGAAGACGAGCGCCGACGCATCGAGCACCGTATCGTGCGCCGCCTGGTGCGTTGCGGGGTCGATGCGGAAGCAGCGGCACACCTGCGTCAATACGACGTAGAAAAGCGTCGCGTGGACGGCGTTGAGCAGGTTGTGGGCCAATGTGCTCACCTCGTCGTAGTGACTGTTGTAGCAGATGCGCGCGATGTCGCCTTGGCCCACGGCGAGGCTCGCCTCGAGGAGCAGCTCGCCCAGCGTCACGACGCCATAGGCCGCAGCAATCACCGCCATTGTGAGCTGCACGGGCTGCCGCTTCGGGAGGCGGTACACACGCCGCGTGAAGGCCGCACACGCGCCAGTGATGAGCACGTAGATGGCGTAGTGGGCGCTGCTCACGAACCACGCGAGCGCAGAGGACGCGCCGGTGCTGTAGCCGACCCAGAAGACCGCCGTTGTGTGGCTCAGAACGAAGCCGGCCACCAGCGCCGTGTGGAACAGCACGTATGTGGTCGCGACCTCCTGTGGAGTCAACGAGTCGATCTTGAGGTCCGTGGAGGACGCCATGGACACGCGCCGGAGAGCGTAGGCGCTGCGACCCAGGGAGCCGCCAGCCTGCCGGGCTATTTGGGATATGCGCCGCGTCATGTTGGCACCAGAGATTTGGGCGCTCCGCCGACGGGACTCGAGTCGGGTTGCGACAGACACACGTCGAGGCAGCGTCGGCGGCATCGGCGTGAGCGGTAAACTGCTGCTGCTCCCATCCGCGGGCAGCACGACGTCCAAGCCTCCGACGTCTATGACTCCGATGTCGATGTTGACAACGTCGCGCTCGATGGAGGCCGGACTCGGTGCGTCAGCCATGGATGGAAAACTCGAGCCACGGTTACGCTTGGACGACGGGTATTTTTACTCGTCCATTTCACGATGGCCGTGGCCCGCATATGCAGCCGCCCGCCCGTGCGGTGCGCTTTCGCGGCGCAGCATCGTTCCATGTCCATCGCGAACGAACAGTCGAGCTCGGCCGCGAGACGCAAGTTCTCTCGCCCGTAGCATCCGCGCGTTGGCAGCGACGGACCTCCTTAGACAGAAACTACGGAGTCCGCCAGCATCGAAGTGCACCCCTCATGCCTTGACGGCCTTGGGAGGATGGAGCGGAGAGCTCCTGGGGCCACTCTGCTGTCGGAGAGAATGTACACGAGGAATGCATTACGACAAGGCTTAGCTAAAGGACTTTTCGAAGGATGCGAGGTTGGGCGTGGAGGCGACGTGGCGCATACCGATCTTGCTGTCCTTTCCGAGGCTTTTGAGGCTCATGAGGCCCGACTCCTTGGGGTCGGTCTGGAAGCGCGGCGGCAGGCGTAGCCCCTTGGCCTTGGCGAGGTTGTCCACCTGGCAGCCGCGTTGGAAGAGCTTCAGGTCGAGCTCGAGCGGCTTGGGTGTCGTGTTGGAGCGCTTGCGCAACGGACTCTTGGGCTTGCGCTCGGGCGAGGCCACGATGCTGGCGTTGTCGGTCTCGTTGTCGATCTCGATTGCAAGCGCATTGGCGCTCGACTGCACCTGTACGCGCGACTGCAGCGCCACGACGGCGTCGTCAATGGCGTGGATCCACTGCTCCTGGCGGCCCCACGTGTCTGTGAGCACGAGAAAGTTCTTGTAGCCCTTGGTCGAGAATAGCAGCCCATGCGCACCGCTGCCAGGACCAGCGGCGGCACCGAACGAGTACCACTTGCGCACAGACGTGGGGATGACCCATTTCATGCGGGTCGTCCAGTTGGCCGTGCCGCTCTGCAGTGTGTCGCAGTACCAGAGCTTGTCGCACTTGCGGCAGAGGCCCACGAACGTCAGTGTGAACGTCAGCGCGTGAAACGGCATCGGCACCGGGAACTGAATGAACGACGACGTTCTCGTCGGCTCGGGCACGGGGATGTGGTCGTGCATTTTGTCCTTCTTGTACAGAAAGCCCGTGATAAAGTCGTCCGTCGAGTTGACCTTGCAGTGGTGCGTTGCGGCGCCCGAGAAGATGCTCTCGAGGTACCCTACGCATCGTCAACCATGGCGCACGGCCGCCGTGTACCTGACATGAGCACATGGCTGCTCAGGGTCTCAGCGACGTACTGCGCCGCGGCCTCCTTCAGATTGACACAGCCGGGGCAAAGCGGTGCGTGGCGCGTCCCGAGCGGCGCCATTTCGACCGAGTTTTGACGGCCAACGACGGCTTCAAACTGCACCCATGCGTCGTGTGTCGCTGTGTACTGGCGCACCACTTCCTGGCACGTGACACCCGCTTGGTCCTTCTGCACGGGCGTGCTACGCAGTGTGAGTGCCGGGCCTCCGAGGCGGCGTACTTGATGAGCGTGAAGATGCTGTTGGCGATCGTCGTCATGTGGCCCTTGTACTGTACGTGGCCGTGGTACGACTTGATGACGAGCTCCAGAACGCTGCTGTGGGGCAGAAAGAGAGAGTTGAGCAGCGGGCACGACGGCAGCCGCTTCTGGTCCGGGTCCAGCAGCACAAAGCGGATGACATCCGTCACTTCGTGATGCAGCATCGAGTTGCTCGGGCTGGCCGCGAAGCACGCCATGAGCGCCGGCATGCACCCGGCCTGGGCCAACGCCGCGTTGAGCACCCCGTTCTGCAAAAAGACGCAACGTTTGAGGAACGTTACGACGCACAGCAACGCGTTGCCGCGGGGGGCCGCCGTTGTCCGCGACACCACGTCGTGGCACAGCGCCACGAAGCGACCCACGCGCGGCACGACCACGTCCACCAGCGCCTTCTGGCAGTCACGCAGCAGCGGCTCGACGCTGGCCGTATCGCGCTTCTTCTTGTGGTAGCCGAGCGTGCTCATGAGCATGAGCAGCACCGAGAGCGCGCCTCCGTCCTGAAGCACGTACGCGCACGGGAGCTTGATCTGGCGCGACAGCTCCGCAAGGCCGAGCGAGAGAAAGACGGCGAAAAGATTGTCGTGGCTCACGAGGTGCGCGAGCAGCGACCGCAGCAGCTCGTTGTGGAGCCCCGCGGGGCTCCGGTCCGTGATGAGCGGCAGCGTAAAGTCGGTGTTCTCAACGAACGTGGCGACAGCGCCAATGACGTACACGGAGGGCGGGAAGAGAATGTACTTGAGCAGCGCGCAGATGTTCTCGACTGAGTCGCGCTGGTAAGCGGTGCCGACGCCCCAGCCGAGCGTGCGCTGCCACGAGCAGAGGCGGTCCAGCATGCAGCCGAAGAGGTCGCTGGCTTGCAGCCGCTCTTGACCCTCGGCGCTTAAGTCCGAGTACAGCACCCACACGAGCGAGTCGCGCACCGAGTCGAGACCGACGTGGCACACAATCCATGGCACGATGCGCGGCGCTTCGGCTGCCAGGAAAGCGAGCACACGGGGCCCCAGGCCACGATCGATCACGTAGGCATTCACAACCTTGCAAAAGAGCACCACAAGCACGTCATCCAGCGGCCCCGCGCGGCACAGAAAGTTAAAAAGCACCTTGAAGTACGTCGTACACACGTCTGGGTCCAGCGCGCCGCGCCGCTCAAAGATGCGCCGGTCGTACCAAAGCGCGATCTCGCAGCAAAAGTGCTGCATGCGATAAGCACCGTAGACCGGGTCGAGCGCGGTCGACGCCGGGCTCGTCAAGTGCTTGAAGACGTCCAGCACCACATGCGGGAGCTCGAGCCAGCGCATCGTCTTGGGGTTGCGAAGCACCTCCCGCTTGAGGAGATCCACGTCCATGCCGTCAGCCTCGGCCAGCGCCAGCAGCTCCAGCAGTGAGAAGCCGTCGCGGGCCATGGCATCCTCGATGTGTTTGCGCTGGTCCTTGACCGATTCCTAAGCGCTGTCGGCTGGTGACACGACATCAGGCACGTACGCTTTCGGCGCGCTGGCGCAAGTAGTCCTCGATTTCGTGGAAGCCACCGGCGGTCGCGATCGCCTCTGCGTTCTTGCCGTCGCGCTACGCATCGTCGATGAGCCCCCACCGCTGACCGCCGACGCACGTCTTTGCAGTCGAGCTGCGCTCCTGCCTCTGCAAGCAGCTTCACCGTGCCGAGATGCCCTGCCCGGGCCGCTTCCATGAGCGCTGTCGTTGAGCTGGGCTACACGCGCGCGGTGGCCTGACAGGTGCTGGTGACCACGTACACTGGGGATGTCAAGGTCGGCGCAGGCTTCAAGGAGCGCGGCGAGACAGTCTTCTTTGCCACTGCGCGCCGCCATGTGGACGGCCGTTGTGCCGCGCTTCTGCTCGTGGCGTGAGTGCCCGTGTAACGGAGGCAGTGTACCCGATTCCGCGACAGGTTGATGCAGGCGCCTTTGCGGATGAGCAGGCGCACGCAGGCCTCGGCGCCGTCCCGCGCCGCGATCATGAGCGCCGTGTTGTCGTGAACCTGCGCCAGCATGAGGCCCAGCGTACCGCGTCGCACGTACGTCTTCGGCGTCGACGCTGGCGCCGAACATGAGCAGTGCGCGGGCGACTTCGACGTTGCCCGCCGAGCAAGCGACCATGAGCGGCGTCGTACCGTTGGGCTGCGCCACAGGGTGAGTGTCGGTAGACGAGAGGTGATACCTTGTGTTCGTCGAGGGAGATGCCAATCGCGTGAAGCGCTTCAATGCAGTCGACATGGCCGTTCTCGGCGGCGTCACAGAGCGCATTTGCCCAGGAAATTGCCTACGCAATCAGTCGAACCTGGTGCACGCTGGCGAGCTCACGTGGAGGCTGTCACGGTGCCACGACTGCAAGAGCGCACGCAAGATGCCGCCTTCGCCCAGGCGGCAGGCCGTCGCGGCGGCGGCCGCGAGGTCGTCGGGCACGAGCTTCTCGAGCGCGGAAGTGCCCGAGTGAAAGGCAATAGCGAGCGTCGGAGGCCTCTTCCGGAGGAATTGGTCGGCGTGGAACTTGGAGAGCCGCACGATGGGGACGTCAACGGATTGCCGGCCGGACGAGTGAAAGCCTTCAAACAGCATCTTGGGCCCTTTGTACTCCTCGCGCTCGACGAATACGCAGCCTGTAATCCCGGCCTTGAGCAGCCGGCGCATAATGTCGGGAAAGTGGACGCGGCCACCGCGCTCAACGACAGCAATGTTGCCTTGCAGCTCGTTGGCATTGCGCAGCTCCGTGTCGGCCTTTGGTGGGTTCACAAACACAACTTGCCCCACCACCTGCGACCATCAACATCCGAAGAGATGAACCAAGGACGCGTACCTGGAACCCCTTGCCGCTGTACTTGTAGCTCGACGGTTCCGCGAAGTGGTACTCACCATCCCAAAGCACGAAGGGCATGCCAGGGTAGTGGTCCACGCGGTCACCGCCCATGCCCGAGCTCCGGCGTTGGCTCGGACCCTGTGACTGTTCGTTGCCCATCGTCCCGGGCGGGCTTCTTGGATTGTGCTCGGGCAAAAAACGCTGCATGCTCACCCGGGTGGGCAACTCCCTCACAACAATCTCGTTCTCCCCCAAGGCGAACGGTTTCAACCAAAATTCCTGTTTTTCAGTGTCTTGTAGTTCTTTCCTCAGGGAATTTCTCCTGAGGTGGTCATCTTGCAGGTTGCACCCCATACCTCCTGGTGGCAGTCTGGGCCTCCCAACGGCCGCGCGACAACTTCAGTCCCCAGCGCCCAGCGCTCGTCGTATGGCCCGGCGGGACGTCCCTCACTGGCGCGGCGGGCTGTCTCTATCCCCGTGATGAGGGCCAGGGCTGCAGCAGCTTCAATAGCCATTTCTCCGGCTTTTTCCAACAGAAGGCAGGACCACCGCAGACGACCATGCATGCGTCTCCATGGCGCCCGCCAGCAGCGGGGCAGCAGCGCGAAGGCCGCGTGAGGCCACGTGCGGCTGCGCTTGCTGCAAGAGGAGAGTGGATCTTTGACCGTTGTCAACGTGCTACTCCTGCTTGGATAGGGTCAAGATGCCACGTGATTGGCAGAATCTTGGAATAATTTTAACCAATGACATGCAATTATTTCCACCTTGGACGACGACCGGCACACGTGGAGCATGGCCGAGTCGGGCTTCGAGGCGCAGCTCGAGGCCGAGCGGAATGCAGTGATGAAGGCCAAGGAGGAAAACCAAGTGCTGATGCAAAAGCTGCAAGAGGTTGTTGCCCGCTACAAGCAACTACAGCAGCACCATTCCTCGGGCGACAACGGCGACATCAATGCCCGCGTCGATGCGCTCGAGAAAGAGAAGGAGGATTTGATTGGGAAGCTAAAGACTGTCGTCGCCAAGTACCGCGAACTGCAAAAGCAGCAGCAGCTTGCAGACATACCACAGTCCGAGCTTGCCGAGCGTGTCCAGACCCTTGAGCTTGAACTCGCCGCGGAGCGACAACGTGTCCACGGCGACGATGCCGCGTCTCTCGTCGACGAAGTTAAACGCAAGGAGTCCGAGAAGCAAGAAGTCGTCGCAAAACTTCAGGAAGTGATTTTGCGCTACCGCAAGCTGCAACAGTTCGTGCAGGACACACAAGCCACCGCCGACGTGTCTACCGCACGCGTCGTAGAGCTCGAAGCCGCCCTTGTCGACAAGGACACCGCACACCGCCAGGCTCTCGTGGACCTCGAGGCGTCCGTGACCACCCAACTCATGGACGCCGTCAAGAGCAAAATGGACGCCATCAATCTGCTTCAGGAAGAGCTTGAAAAGGCCGGCGCGAGCCAAGCCGCCATGCTTGAGCGCCAGCAGGAGCTCGAGGCCACGGTGGCCACTTTGCGCAGCGAGACGGCCGCGCTACGGGACGACGCCGACCTCCGGGGGGAGCTTGAAGCCGCGCTCGCCAGCAAGAAGGCTCGCATTGCCGCGCTCGAGGCAGACTTTGCCGCACTCCAGGAGGCTCACGAAGCTGCTGTTTCGCGGCAAGAAGAGCAAGCGGCGCGCGATGATGTGGCCCGCGCGGAGCTCACTACAGCCTTAGACGACAAGTTGCGGCAGATCTCGGCGCTACAGACGGAACTCTCGGACGCCAGGGCTTTGTGGGCGAGTCAGCGCGAGGCGCTCGAAGACGAACTTGCGGCACGGCGAGCTGACGATGCGAAGGAAGCGGAGCAATCGACGCTCAGCGACAACCTGGCTCGGATTGAGGTAGGGCGGGCGCGGGGGCGTTGGGCGTGACGGCGGTCGTAGCAAGACCTCGGCGCGTCGCTGCAGCAGCTGGAGGCTGACCACGACGCGTTGCAGCAAGAAAAGCGTGCACTCGAGGGCGAAAAGGCAGTGCTTGAGTCGACGCTCGAGGTTCGGCAGATGACGTTCGAGGCGCTGCAGATGCAGCTGCACGACATCGAAGCGGCCACAGCCACGCACGAGGCGGCGCAGTCGCAGCTGCACACCGACTTCCGCGCCCTACAGGCAACGCATGATGACCTGCTCGACGAGCAGTCGGCACTGCGCCGGGCCAACGCTGGCCTCGAAGCGGACCTCGCCGCCGCGACTGCACTTGTTGCCACGCTGCGCGACCAGGTGGCCGACCGCGACGCGACCCTTGCGACGCTGCAGCAGCAGCAGGCGGCGGCTGAGGCGGACAAGGCGGCTCTCGAAGCGGCGCTGGCTACGCAGCTGGCGCGTGTGGCCGCCCTCGAGGCTGAACTCGCCACCCGCACCGCTGACGCCGACGCCCGCGATGCCGCCCACCGCCAGGCGCTTTCCGACAACGCTCAGCTGCGGGCGCAACTCGAGGATGCCACATCCGTCGCGGCCGCTCTCACGGCTGCCGAGGACCAGCTGCGCGCAGTCAACGCGCGAATCGTGACTCTCGAAGCGGAAGCCGCGGACGCCGAGCAGGCGCGCGCCCGCCTGGACGCCGACGTCGCAGCGCTCGTGGCACAGAAGACGGCTGTCGACGAGGCGCGCGCGGCGCTGCTGTCGGCCCACGACGACCGTGTCGCTGAGCTCCACGCGCAGCTAGCGGCCGCGCTTGCCGACCAAAGCGCACTGGCTGCAGCGAACGCGACTGCCGCGGACGCCCACCGGCAGCTCGAGGCTGATGTTGCGCAGCTCCAGCAGCAGCACGCAGACCTCTCAGCCGAAAAAGCGGTGCTTGCGGTCGCGCTCGAGGCCAAGGCCGCCGATGTCGACGCGCTTCAGGCGCAGCTCCAGACAGCGCTTGCGACGACGGCTGCATCGCATAACGGGCTCGAGACGACGCTTCAGGCCCTTCGCGACGAGCACGCGGCAGCAGAAGCGGCGCTGGCTGCGCAAACTGTGCGCGTCGCGGAGCTTGAGGCTGACGTCGCGCGCCTCGACGCCGCGAATGACACCCTGCGTGAGGCTCGGGCTGCGATGGATGCGACCCTGGCGGCGCTGCAGCGGGAGAAGGCAGCGCTCGAAGCGGACATCGAGGTTAAAGCAGAGGCGCTGGGTCGTCTCGAAGCGTCGGCCACAGAGCGCGACGTCGAGTTGGCGACGGCGCAGGAGTCGGCGCGGGCGGAACGCAAGGAGGCGGCGGCCGCTCTAGCACGCCTTGAGAGCGACTACGAGAAGCTGCTTGAGACCAAGGCTTCGGCGGAAGAGGGCGCCAAGGACAAGCTGGCAGCGCTACTTGAGGACAAGGCAGCGCACTTGGCAGCGCTCGAGGCGGACCTTGAGGCCGCTCGTGCCACACAGGATCACTCGCACCGCGCGCTCTCGGCATTCAAGGACAAGTGCGCCGCGCTCAACGCCGAGAACAAGCGCCTACAGGAGGCCGCCAGAGCACACGACGCCGCCCTTGAAGCCCGCCTCGACGAAGCAGCGCAGCAGGCAGCCGACGCCCACGCCAAGCTTTCGGGCGCCAGGGATGAACTCGCTGCATTCCAACAACAGGCAACGGTGCTCCAGGAAGAAGCGAATGCGGCGTTAACGCGGGAGCGCGAGGCCACCACGGAGCTCGCGACTCGGTGCTCAGCTCTGGCGGAAGAGCTGGCGCAGTCGACTGAGAGGAGCACCGCCCTGGAGACCGAGCTGAGTGCAACGATGGCCCAGCTGCGCGAGGCGACAGCGTCACTGCAAGAGGCGGTGGCGGCGGTCGTGCAGCACGAGGAAGCCAACGCGGCTACCACCGCCGAGTTGACCGCCGCCAGCGACCGTTGTACCACCCTCGAAGCGTCCCTCAGCGCGGCCAAGTGTCAGCTGCTGGACGCCGAGGGCCGATTGGCCGACGAAATCGCCCAGCACGCAGCGGTAATGAAAGCGCTCGAGGTTGCAACCCGCGACCGCGCAGCCGACTGCGACGAGTTGCAAGCCGCACAGGCGTCTCTGGATGCCGCCCGCAGCGAGCTCACGGCACGGCAAGGCGACGTGGCCACACACGAGTCAATTGTGGCGGAGCTAAATGCCGCAATCGCCGCGCTGCAGGAGGAAAAGGTAAACCTTCGCGTAGCCGCGGACACACACGCCTCGGCCATGACAGCTTTGCAAGAAGCCCACGACGTCGCTGCTGCGGCCAACGTGACTCTCTCTAGTCGCCTGGACGGAATGCACGCCACGCTGCAAGAAACCACCATGGGCATTGCTGCGATGCAATCTGAGAATGATGCGCT
>JNBR01000657.1:0-22289 GCA_002081595.1 Achlya hypogyna
GCAAGTAGACGCTCTACGGACAAGTAGTTAATTTATTTATGTATCATTCCTTCCCGACAATACGAGCGATCTCCATGCGGACAAAGTCAAAACGGCAACAAAGAAAGCGGTTGCTAATCTCAATCGTTGGGCTTCCGCGGTTGTTTCCGCGGAAAAATCTCAACTAGTTATCCAACTGAGCCAATGTGCCCCTTGAGTCCCAATTGGGCGTCCAAGTGCTTTTTGTCAGCCAATTGCCGACCCATCGGCGGCTCTGGTGCTGGCTAACAGCCCACCCTGTGGCTGTCCGCTGTCCTGGAGGCAGCGTCGTGCGACATGCCCACGATCGCGAAATAAAGCACTTCATCCAAGGTGCTGTCTTTTCCGTCGATGCTGCCTTAGCTTGGCCCATCGACGACGCCTTGCATCTTTCCCTACGGCCTCGGACTCCGCCTCCTGCTGCGGCTGAAGCTCCCGAGGCGCCGTTGGCGATGTGGCGCGTGAGACGAGAGCCATTGAATTTCGGATAACTTCTTGAAATTCCGGATACAAAATTGGGTCACGTTGGTCCGAGGTCCGGCATTTAAATGATTGACTTGGTGTTTGTAGGGCGCCGCGAATAAAATGAAATGACCGTTTCAACGCGGGGAAAATCGTCATTTGCAAAGTCGCCATGTGCGTCACCGAGAGCCCCAAGAAGCGCGAATTCGCGCGCCTGCCAACGAACGTCAAGCCGATCAAGGTGGCGTCGCGGGGTCTGCGGCGGACTAATGGAGCTACGTAGTACACGCTCGACTTCGACGTGATCGACTTAGACCGGTGCCGATTCGAGGGCACGGAGAAGATCGATGTGGCGATTGTCGAGGACACGACGACGATCACTTGCCATGCTGTGGAGCTCTGGGTTGACAACGTGTCGATCGCCGTGGAGGGCGGCAAGGCTATTGCCGTCGACGAAATCCGGTACACTAAGTTTGACGAAGCGGTGACGTTTGTGTTCCCGTCCGTGCTGCCTGCCGGCGCGACGGCCACGCTGACGCTGTCGTTCCATGGCATCCTCAACGACAAGCTCAAGGGCTTTTACCGCAGCGAGTACACACAGAACGGTGAGCGGCGCGTCATGGCTGTGACGCAGTTCGAAGCGTGCGATGCTCGCCGGGCCTTTGTGTGCTGGGACGAACCTGCGATTAAGGCCAAGTTCCAGATTTCGATGGTGACGCCCGTGGACCGCGAGGCAATTTCGAACACGCACGTGCTCTCGACGCTCGTGCGTCCCGTCAAGAACGCGCACATCACCAAGCACGCCGCAAGCTACGAGAAGAAGTGGTGCTTTGCTGAAACGCCCATCATGTCGACCTACCTCGTGGGCATGGTCGTTGGCGAGTTTGACTATGTCTCGGCATATACGGCCGAAGGCGTGCTCGTGCGCGTTTACACGCCCGTGGGCCGGAGCGAGCGCGGCCGCTTCGCGCTCAACGTCGCCACCAAGTGCTTGTCCTTCTTCACGCACAAGTTTGGCATCCCGTACCCGCTCACGAAGCTCGACATGCTGGCGATCCCCGACTTCAACGCCGGTGCGATGGAGAACTGGGGCGTCGTAACGTACCGCGAGATGCGCCTCCTCATTGACGAGCGCGAGAGCTCCATTGCGCAGAAGACGGCTACGGCGCGCACCGTGTGCCATGAGCTCGCCCACCAATGGTGCGTGCGGCGTCCCCTGGCGAGCGCTCAGTTGTGTTAGGTTCGGCAACCTCGTGACCATGGAGTGGTGGACAAGCTTGTGGCTTAACGAAGGCTTCGCGCGCTTCATGGAGTTCGACGCCGTGGACCATATCTTCCCTGAGTGGAACATGTGGACAAGCTTTGTCCAGGACATCACCATGGGCCTGGCGATGGCCAAGGATGCGATGCTTACGTCGCACCCGATCGAGGTCGAGGTGCATCACCCGGACGAAGTGGATCAGATCTTCGACACGATCTCCTACGCCAAGGGCGCGAGCGTCATTCGCATGCTGGCCAACGTTGTCGGCCTCGACCAGTTTTACGCTGGCGTGCACAACTACCTCGTGGCGCATAGCTACGGCAACGCGGTGACGGAGGATCTCTGGGACGCCTTTGAGGCCGCCTCCGGCATGCAGATCACGGCTATGGCAAACATGTGGACCAAGCAGACTGGCTTTCCTGTGCTCACGGTGACGCGTGGCGACGGCGCGACCCTGCAGCTATCGCAGACGCGCTTCCTTGCCTTTGGCGACGACGTCGAGGGCAGCAAGTGGGATGTCCCCGTGACGCTCGCGACGCCCGACGCGACGTCTGAGACCGCCATTTGGGCGCACGCCGACGAAACGTTCTCGCTTGACCTGCCGGACGCGCCATGGTACAAGCTCAACGCCAACCAGACGGGCTTCTACCTCGTCAACTACCCGGCGGAGGACTGGACGGCGCTCCAGGCGCCCGTGCAGAGCCTCGCACTCGGTGTCGTCGACCGCGTTTCGCTGCTCAGCAGCGTCTTTATGCTGGCGCGCGCCGGCGTCGTGGGCTGCGCCGACGCCCTCGCCTTCTCCACGGCGTTCGCCAGTGAGCCCGAGTACCTCTGCTGGAAGGAGCTCTCGGAGAACCTCCAGGCGTACACGTCGCTCTTCCACGGCGACGAATGCACGCCTGCCCTTCGCGCCTACATTCAGGGCCTCTACGCCAACGTACACGCGACACTTGGGTGGGACCCTCTCCCGACCGATGTCGAGATGACGAGCAACTTCCGCCGTATCGTGCTCGCGATGTTGGGTGGCGCCAAGGACCCGGCCGTGCTCGCGGAGGCGTCGCGCCGATTCCATGCCGGTGGCCTCTCGGCCGACTTGCGCTCCGTCGTTTACTCGCTGCACGCGCGCCAGGCTGGCCGCGAAGCCTTTGACTACTTTGCCACCACGTATACCAGCAGCGACTTCATCGAGGAGCAGCTCGACTGTCTCGCCAACATTGGCAAGGTCCCAGGCCTCAAGGCCGAGGCTCTGGCGTGGGGCGTCGCCAGTGTTCGTGCGCAGGACATCCAGTACGTCTTCTCGAGCGTCGCAAGCGACATGGTGGGCGCGGCCCTCGCTTGGGACTACGTGCAGGAAAACTGGGAAGCACTCAACGCCAAGTTCACGCCCATCCAAGTCGGCCGCATCCTCGCTTCGTCCATCGCGCGCTTCCAGAGCGAGGAACGCGCCACCGAAGTCGAGGCGTTCCTTGCCACACGCCAGCATCCAGCCTATGCCCGCTCCGTCGACGCGACCCTCGAACGTATCCGCACGCGCGCCGCCATGTACGCGCGCGACCAGGACGGCATGCGCGCGTGGCTCGCGACCCTTGCGTAAGATAAGTCGAATGTCCATGTCATTTTTACTTGCATGGCAATTGCTGTTGCCACTACCGATCTCCCTGGCCTCATCGTGAGGGCAAATGGCGGTCACATAGCGCTCATGAGCTTCGAATGTTTCTCGCCCAAACAGGCTTTTACGACTTTGAAACATGGGCGGCAAAGCTGTAAGAAATGGGATCAGGCTACGAATGCAGAGCTCAATTCAGAGCCTGGGAATGCTGGGACCGAAGTCAAGGCTGCGGAAAGCATCTCCAGGATCGCGTCAAACACCCACCATCCAACTCCGAAGTCAGGATTGCACGTCGCTGCAAGGAAAGCTGTACACTTCAACAAAACTCAGCTTCAATCATCGCCCTTGATCGTGGGCTTCGATTTCCAAGCCTGATGTACTCAGGACTATTCCGCACAGCTGGAATCGACGGCGCCACGGTGTATGTGGCGGCGCAAGGATACGGTAGCGCGGTGACGCACCTGGCGAGGTCGCTGGTGCGCATCCGAGGCCACGGGAACACACGTGTGGCCGCCACCTTGTGCTTCCGTGTTTGTGCAATGGGTCGCCCGATCTGTTGACACACTTGATTTGCCAATCACTTCAACTTGGCGCCCATTGGCTGAAATTCCCCAGCGCGTGGACCGAATCCAATGGAAAAATCTTGCCGTCGGCGTCGCCGGCGCGACAAGCGGCGGTCCCGCTGCCCTAAAGCCCATGGGCCTTGGCCAACCGTAGCCCAAGCTCTTTTGGACGTACCTGTATCGCTTTTCCGCTCTCCGCGGCTTGGATGGGGCAGCGAATTTGGCATTGCAATGGCGGCACTAACATTGCAATATGTTTAAACGCGTTTGCGCATTCTTGGATACAGTGGGACGAGGGTTCTTGTGGTGCTTTAACGGCTTCAACCGATCGCGTTAAACTCTGGGGTGTATCGGTTACATCGTATTTTAAGCATTTTCAAACATATCTTGTGATTTGTATGAAAAGGTGAAAATTTAAATGCAACGACGTTTGAGCAATCTTGGGTGCCCAGATTGCCCTGAGGGTTCTTAGTTTCCATTTTGCATGCCACTGGGCTAGCCGCGATCGCACCATGTTCCGTCGTGCCACTGCCCTCCGCCGCGCCGCAACTGCACCTCGCCGTTCTTTCGCACCTCGTCGTTCCTTCACAACCACAACCCGTGGCATTGGCCACCTGCGGGCCGCGCCGGCCGCCGTCGAGATCCCGGTGTTGCGCCCTGCTAAGGACGCCCCCAAGCCCGTGGAGCTCACGGACGAGTACATCGGCAAGACCGGTGCCGCCATCTTCCACTCGACGCTCGCGGAGCTCGGCGTCGATACCATCTTTGGCTACCCTGGTGGCGCCATTCTTCCTGTCTTTGACGAAATCCACGAGTCTCCTCACTTCAAGTTCGTGCTTTGCCGACACGAACAGGGCGCCGGGCACATGGCCCAGGGCTACGCTCGCGCGACGGGCAAGCCGGGTGTCGTACTCGTGACGTCTGGCCCTGGCGCAACCAACACGGTGACGCCCCTTCAGGACGCGCTAATGGACGGCACTCCGATGATCGTCTTCTCGGGCCAAGTGGCGACGCCTGTGCTGGGCAGTGACGCCTTCCAAGAAGCTGACATTATGGGCATCACGCGACCGTGCACCAAGTGGAATGTGCAGGTGCGCAACATCAAGGACCTTGCTCGGCACTTGCGCGAGGCTTATCACATCGCGACGACGGGGCGGCCCGGCCCCGTGCTCGTGGACCTGCCGAAGGACATCACAGCCGGCATCTGCAAGACTCCCGTGTCGAAAACGCCGCAACTCATCGGGTACTACGGCGAGAACAAGGTCGACGGCAACCGCGTGGACCAGTCGGACAACTTGAAGGCCGCCGCCGACCTTATCAACCTGTCCAAGAAGCCCATCATCTACGCCGGCCAGGGAACGATCCACTGCAGCGAGGCGTTGCGTGCGCTCGCTACGCAGTTCAACCTGCCGGTGACGACTTCGCTTCAGGGCATGGGCGCCTTCGACGAAACGCACCCGCTGAGTTTGCACATGCTCGGCATGCATGGCAGCGCGTACGCCAACTACGCCATCCAGGAGTCGGACTGCATCATTGCGATCGGCGCGCGCTTCGACGACCGCGTGACCGGCCGCGTTCCCGACTTTGCCCCCGAGGCCCGCCGCGCAGCTCGCGACGGCCGCGGCGGCATCATTCACTTCGATATCTCCGGCAAGCAGGTCGGTAAGATCGTGCCCGCCACAGTGGGTGTCATCGGCGACGCCAAGTACAACATCGAGCAGCTGCTGCCGCTGCTGAAGCGCGAGGAGCGCCCTGAGTGGCACGAAAAGCTCCAGGGATGGAAGAAGGAATACCCGTTCCGGTACCGCCCGTCGGCGCCGGGAGCCCCGATGAAACCGCAGCGCGTCATCGAGGAGCTCTACACGCAGACCAAGCACAACGACAAGGTGATCGTGAGCACGGGTGTTGGGCAGCACCAAATGTGGGCCGCCCAGTTTTTTCGCTGGCGCCACCCGCGCACGTTCCTGACGTCGGGCGGCCTCGGCACGATGGGCTACGGCCTGCCCGCGGCCATCGGCGCCAAGATGGCCAAGCCGGACCACCTGGTCGTCGACATCGACGGCGACGCATCCTTCGCGATGACGCTGACCGAGATGGCGACCGCGGCCGAGTTCAACGTCGGCGTCAAGGTGCTGCTGCTCAACAACAACTTCCAGGGCATGGTCAAGCAGTGGCAGGACCTCTTCTACGAGCAGCGCTACTCGGGCACGGTCATGAAAAACCCCGACTTCGTCAAGTTCGCCGAGAGCATGCACTGCCAGGCGATCCGATGCACGGACGAGGCCGACCTGCCCCGAGCCATGGCCGAGTTCCTCGCCGCTGACGGCCCCATCCTCGGCGAGTTCCTCGTCGAGAAGGATGAGCACTGCTACCCGATGGTTGGCGCCGGCCGCGCTCTCGACGAAATGATCCTCGGCGACTTTGACGACTGCCCTGGGACCACCTCGCAATAGACGCCGCGACTAAGTTATGTAATCTACCCGTTCTTTGGATCTATGTACAATATTGTCTGATAGTTTCTCTCCCGTGTTGACGCAACAGCCATGAGACGGGGCGCAGACAGCTTCAGGGGATCAGGGATGTGGCAGAGGCCGCCCAGCGCTCACTTGGCTCAAGGCTTGAGCCCGTTTGATGCGCACGGGCACGGAAGCGTCGAGGTGAATGCAATAGACGAGCGATCTTCGTTAAGACCCGCTAAACCCTGAAGCCATGTTAAAAATGGCCAACGACAGGCAGTTCGATGATGCATGATTATGTGCCAAGGGGCGGTTGAAGCGCTTGCTGGCTGCGTGCGCCTGTCCATGGGTAGGTGCGCCAGGGTCGTCTCTGGGTACAGTTGCATCGCAGGGCAATCGAGCGGCGCGCATCTGGGCACAGCAGGGTCGCTTCGTCGTGCCTCGAAAGTTTAGCAGGGGACTTAAATTATATAAAATACGAGGGGTGGCGGCGCTACGCGTGCTGCTGGGCGTCTCCCGAGATGGTGTCCATGAGTTTGTTGGCTTTGACGAGCTTCATGATGCTTTCACAGCCGCCGATGTGCTTGCCATTGATAAATACATTGGGGATGGTGCATTGCTGGGTCATATCCCGGAGCGCATCCTGGATACGGGCGCCCTCTTCAAGGTCGTCGAGCTCGATCGTGAGGGACTGGATGTCCATGTCATCGAAGAGTTCCTTGACACGTTCCGAGAACAGGCAATAGGATTTCGAGAAGAGCACGACCTGGCTTGCTCCAATGAGTTCCTAGACACACCAAACATTAGATCGGCGCGGTGCGGGTGGTTGGCACCTTGACGGCGGACTTGGTCATGTCCGGCGAGGCTTGCAGGTGCAGGCCGCGGGCCACTGCGGCGGCGATCTGACGGGACATGGCGAGGGACTTGTGCATGGTTGAACTGTGTCGCGGGCTGCCAGTTGGATTGTGGTGGACGTTGGCACCCAGCCAAGATGATTGGCGAACAAAGTGGGAGATTCGCGTGATTTTATTTCCAGCGAGCACTCGATTTTTTTAATTCCAGTCCTGCGACATGAGCTCTTTTGAGGTCGGGAATATTATTTTCATGCAATTTAATTCTCTCAAGTCGCTGACGTGGCAGCTGGGGAGAGAGTTCGGGAATAAGGTCGTCCACGGCGGCCGCCGCTGGCGTCGGGACAGCGCCTCTGCCCACCAGCCAGGGCGTCCTGTCCGAGCAGCTCGAGACAGCGCTAGCCCCCGTGTCGCGTTGAAGGTAAGATTGCGCAGATATCGCAGGCGTCGTTCGAATCTGTTGGTTGCAGTAGCCGAGGTGTCGAGTTGGGCGAAGCGTACGCTCGCAGAGGTGCGAAGAACACCGTTTCGGTCGAGACATCTCGGGATCAATTCGCCATTTTTGGCGCATAGTCACGACTGCGATGGACAATCAGGGACACCTGCGGAGGAGCGTTCACCAAGCCGTGGCGCATCATAAAGCGCGTGGCAGATCGCCACCTTTGTACGCTCGCAGGCTGCTTGCGGTCAAGACGACGACATGATACACTGTGTCTCAATTCCGAGAGGTGGATGTGTTGCTGAGGTCTTGAGGGTTATCCAGGTCATGGGTACCGCTGTCGCTATGCCGTGCCGGCGGACTGGTTTCGACATGCAGCTTCCAGAGCGACATGCGCGCTTGGTTCGCGACGTCGGTGCCGTGGACGTAGCCGGCGCCGTGGACGACTGGGTACGAGCCGCCGTGCACCATCGACGGTAGGAACAGGATGCCAGTTCCGGGAGTCGCCACGGGCTGCCGGCGCCAAATCATCACCCGCAGGTCGAGCTTGTACACGTAGGGGTCGTCCAGCGGCAGGAGTGTCATACCGTGTACGTGCCTGACTGGGTGGACGTCGCTCGGCGCTTCGAGCTCGACCCAGGACTTGTCGTGGCTGCGGGTGGCAGGCTCGTGGGAGAAACCGCCGAAGACGACAAGCGTTGCGTTCTGCACGAACGCTTGGCACAAAAACCTTTCGCACGGCAGCGCCCACGTCACTACGTGGTGTGCCAAGTGCGGCCGCGACCAGATCCCCGTGATCGTGTCGAGCACAAAGAGGTCCATGGGGCGGGTCATCCGGGCTCGCTGGTGGGGCACGCTGCGCGCTTCCCAGCCGCCCACAACGGCCAAGTGGTCGCGTCCCAGGGCCAGCATTGTCGCACCGAAGCGAGGGCTCGGCGGTGCGCCCATCGTTAGAGGCTCTGACCACGAGTGCCGCCGCCCGACGTCGGTCAGAGAAAGTTCCCATAGGTCGCCGTAAACCGTATAGAGATCCTTGCCGCCGAAACAAAACAGCCGGCCGGAGTCGGCCGTGGCGGCGTGCCAAAAGCGCACCGCCGGTCCCGTTTCGGTAGGAAAGCTCTGCGTCCAGTTCCAGAGCTCCACGTCGAGAACAAACACGTCGTTGAACGAGACAGCGTGCTTGCCGCGGCCGCCAAAGACTAGGAGCGATCGCGGTGCTACAAAGACCGCCGAATGGTCTGCGCGGCCCCGTGGGTACCCTCCCGTGCATCGGGGCATCTCCCAGGTCTTCGAGGCAGGGTCGAACACAAAGACGTGGTTGGTAAAGTGCATGGTCCCGGCTGAGGCCGTGGGAAGCGGCACGATCGCTCGCGGGTGCACATGCCCCGGGTCGCTCACGTAGCAGCCACCAAAAAGCACCAGTAGCCCGTTGCAATTTGTTAAAGTGGCTCCGTCGCGTGCACACGGCACCGCCATGTCCAGCATATCCGCACCGCGGACAGCCACGGGTTCGAACCGAACGCGCGGGATGTGGGCGAGTGCAGGCGAGATGAGCTCAAGCAGGTAATGTTGCTGCCCCTGGCGCTTGGCATCGACTGGATTGCAATCCTTCGATGCAGCGCTGGTAGCCTCGTCGCTGGCCGGAGTCGGTGGGTCAATGTCGCTCGTCGATGGTTCGAGGCCAGGCGGCCGAACACTTTCGATCTGCACCGACGCGGCCTGCGAGGGCGCCGCGTTGCCGCGCTGAAGCTTCCATTTGTACTTGTGGTACGAATCAATCGCCTTTGGGTCTTCGCCTCTAGCCACCCGCTGCTTCACCTCCTCGAGGTACCGCGCATGGGCCACGAGCTCGTAGACGTCTTGCTTCAGCATCCCTTAAAGATTCCATTGCACGCAAATAGTGATATTGTTTGTGTTTTAATAAATAGTGTTATAACAATGTGTTATGCAGCGTACCAAAACAATATGCATTCTGGTATACAAAAAGTAAATAAAAAATTAGTCTTGAGTACACTCGATACCAAAATATGCATTTTTGCGGCGGACATCTTGGTGTCCTCGCCAGAGGAAGATGGCATCTCGCGATTGTTGGTGTGCTGGGCAAGATGGAAGACCTGTTGCAAGTCATGGCCAAGGCTGTCCAAGAGGATCCGACGTTCTGGGCCTCCGTGCTTGCGGCTGCGTTTGTGCCCCTCTTTATCGTGGCACTGCTTGCGGCCAAGTCGCTCATCGATAGCATCGACGAAGATGAGAAGAAACAGCGACTTGAGGCGGCCAAGAAACGTCAGTGACCTTATCAAAACTCTATTGTCGTCTACGTCGTCGTCTTCTTGACTTGGATCGTTGGGTATTGTGGGTGCACGGTAAAGCCAATCTCAAGCCCAAGGGGATGCTTTGCCTTCTTTTCGTGCAGCGAAAGCGACTGAAGCGAGAGCACCTTCTTCTCCTTCTCAAGCTGCGCAATGTACACACCGTTGGCGACGCACACCTTTGTGAGTGCCTTGAGCTCGCCCACGAGTCGCTCGGGCAGCGTCGGCTTGCTCAGCACCTGCTCCATGTGACCGCGCGCCATCTTGAAGCACTCGTCGGACGACTGGTACACCACGGCCACCTGGGTGCCACCCTGAGCCAACGGTCGTGACGACGTCCAGCGTACCTCGTACTGCGAAAAGTCGCAGTTCTTCGTCATGTCAGCGTAGCTCAGCGGCTGCGGATACTGCAGCTTCTCGAACGGCAGAAACCGGTGCGCGTAGCGAACTTCGGGCGACCCGTATACTGGCGTATCCGCCGGCAGCAGCCCGTCGAGCTGGAGCCCCACCACATACTGCCAAGGCATCACCACCCCACGCTCACTGGCGACCTACCTGAAACATGGCACGGACGAGTGCGCGGTGGGTCTCGAGAAGCGCTATGTCGAGCGCGTACTTCTCCTTGACTGGGTCCACGGCCTCAGGCGCATCGGGCTTCTTGGGCCCCTTGCTGCCCTTCTTGCCGCTCTTCTTGGCGGGCGCTGGCGGCGGCACGGCCTTGGCCTCTGGCCGGGTCATCGTATGCAACTTCTCCACAAACGACCAGGCGTTTGTGAGGTTGTGTATCCGCGTCCCAATGAGGTAGTCCAGGTAGCTACGGCCGGGTCAGCGCGGGTGACCGCTAGCGGCGTACCAGTAGATTGTAGCGTACTCGGATGTCGCGTACAGATCGAGCTCGAAGCCGAGCGAGAGGTACTGCTGCATGAGTCCCAGCGTCTGCTCCAGGGCCCACGCCGTAAAATACCGGGGGTAACTCGCTTTCTACGGCAATTATAAGCTGGCGGAACGAGGTTCGAGCGGCGTACGGGAATGCCCATCTCCGTAACAAACTTGTCGTCAATAGCGGCGGCCTCCGTCTCGAGGACGGCCCAGTCTTGCAGCATGAGCTCGAGGCGTGAGCGCTGGCGCGGCCGGTTGTGCATGTGCAACTTGAGCGACTCGTACACGGCCTCGATGCAGCGCGATGAGTACATCATGCCCTCCTGCGTCGAGAGGAGCACGGACGGCACGCCGGCCATGACCATCGAGTCGCCAAGCCACTCCATGAAGTTGTACTGCCCGTACATCTTCTTGTCGATGTAGAGAAAAAGCTACGGAGGGCATGAGGCCTTGGAAGCACCGCCGACTTACGAGGATGTAGGAGCGCACGAGGATGTTGGGCTGGAGCGACGACATGTGGCTCAGAAACGCCTTGAGGTCGTCCATGCTCTCGAAAGCGGCCGGTGCCGTCGCCAGCCGCAAGTGCGTGCAGAGCGTCGTATTGGCCGCCACGACACTGGCGAAAGGCTCAAGCTTGGCAGCCCGCGGCGGCGCTGTCGACGCCAGGACCCGGCCGATGTGGTTGTCGAAGCCGACGTGCGCCTCGGGCGCGAAGCAGCCGGCGGCGACCTCAAGCGACTCAGTGGCGAGGGCTGTGAGGTCGTCGAGGGCTGCTTCCAGGAATACCGTCGCGCGCTCGAGGTCTGGGCACTCAGCAGTTCCCTACGCGGTCGTGAGCGTCGGGGCACCGCAGACGACCGCACTAGGCTCGCAAGGCAGAAGTAAAAGTTCTTTTTGTACTGAAGGCGCGTGGACAAAAGGCGCGCGAAGTCGCGACCGAGGGTTGGGTGGAGCGGCTCGACTGTCGAAGTCTTCTTCTTGCTCTTCTTGGCGAGGAGAGCGTCAAGGCGCGCTTCTGCGAGCTCTAGAGACCCGAAGACGAGCGCGTCATCGATGGCCTCGCCGCGCGGCGTGTCGGCGCCGGCCGGGGCAAAGTCTTCCTCCTCGTAAATGTCGGCGCGCAGAATCGCATTGCGCTGCACGGTGCACGCCTTGATCGTCAGGAGCAAGTAGGCGCGGAAGATGCAAAGAAGCGATGCCTCTTTGCTTGGCCCGGCGGCAAGCGACACCTCGTCGGTGTCCAACTGCAGCAGCGTGTGGTAGACCACCGGGTGCAGGTACAGGCACGTAAGAAGTGACTGCTCTGTGGTCTGTCCATTGCGCCACGCGCTTTCACACTGCTCAATGCGGTCAATGGTCGCGACAACGCTTGCAGCATCTGTGAACGTCATCGGAATAAGGCCTACCGATGCAACGCGCGATCTGAGTGACGATACCAAGAACAGCGGAACGTACCTTTGGCAAGACGCTCGGCCACCGGCAGAATGAGTTGATTCTGGTCTACCATGCCGGCGTCCATCTTGGGGTCCATAAGCTCAAGGGCAGACATGGACTCAAAGTAGCTAAAGAAGGGTACGTGGACCATTTGGCTAAGCGTCAGAGCATTGGACGCATCGAAGAAGAGCTACGCATAGAGGCTGCATAAGGCTTCATGAGCCTGTATAGCCTCAACCTCGGTTGCATCAGCCCATTCGGCGTTCAAGAGGTCGCCTTCAGCTCCGGGCGCGGAGACGTGCGGTGCCGCAACAGCCATTTCTTTCAGGATTTTGGGCGGCGGTGCGAGAAATGCGTCTAATTCGCACCTACGTGAAACTCATTTTTCACCGTTCATTAAGCTTAATTATTAATGTTGCTCTCTATTTTCACCGCGTGCAACGTGATTAATCAGATTATCACCGGCTGCGCATTGACCGTAATATCCGGACGGCTTGGTGACTGAAGGATAAGCTAAACACACGCAACTCTTGGCCCTAGTAGCATGAGTGACGTGGGCATGCAGCAAAGGACGGCATCCACACCGTTGTTCTGGCCCACAAAAGCCAGCGAAACAGAAATAGCATTTTTCGTCACTGACATTTTCTTCTATTGTCCGCCCCAGATACTGTCCTTCGGAGCCGGTGAACGGGTTGATTGGCGTGCTGCTATCCATTTGTTGCGCGGGGGTATTCATTTTCAGAGAAAAATGGAGGCTCATATAAAAATCAATATATAATTTCGAAATTCATGTCATTTTGGAGGTCCTCGACTACTCGATGCCTTTCAGTTGAGACCGGTTCCTATCGAGTATGAGAGGTCTGATGCCGTCAGCAACATACTTTAACACAGTGTCGATGTCAACAGCCGTGTCAACGTCGACAGGTATGCAGTCTCAGAGGATTGGGCTGTCGCATACGTTGCGTCAACCAAAGGGCAATGTCGGATTGGGTTGTTTTAGCCCGGGCGGCCAGAGATTCTGAGCTTTGTCAAGCCAAGCCAAAGACCATGCAGGCGCCAGAGTGCGACGCGACACGCCCTTCCTCAACGATCTCGCCACCGCCGGTCGCTGTCGTTTACGGAACAGAAAACAACATGCCCGCGAGCAAGCTCCCCGACGAAGCCGCCGCCGTTGGCGCCGAGGCGACGACGACCCTCACGAACCTCATCGTTGCTTTCCTTGAAATATCGTCGTCATTCCTTCGCTTTAAGCACACAGGGCCTGTTGCCTCCCAGTCGCTTCAAGCCCTGGCTGGTACGCTTGCCGTGGTTTCTTGCGTGAATCTCATCCTTCATTAGCTGCCCTCGAGAAGCCGATGGTGATCAAAGCACTCTGCCGCATCATGCAGGTATGCAATTTCTACACCACAGGGGCTTTAGCTTGATTTTCGCGGTAGACAATTGCTATGGCACTTGAGCAAGAGGTCGTACTCGACTCGGTCGCCCAGTCCCTGGACATGACAGCGAACAAGCTCAAGAAGGAGAGCGTGACGACGGAAGCGATCGTGCAACTGATTTTGAACCTCAGCGCGCAAGGCCTCTCTGGCGTGAACAACCTTTTGGACCAAGATGTGGTGCTCAAAGGTTATGCAGACGCATTGGAGACGTTCCGCCCTGTCTTCCACACAGCCAAGGACGTGTACGAGTACAGCATGACGTTTCCGGCCGTAAATTACATGGTCTCGCAGCTTCAGGCACAAGCCAAAGCCCGCAGCCACCACATCGCGGCACTTCTCACCAACCCGAGCGTACACACCGCGATCTCCAAGGCGTCGTCGCTCACAGCCACAGCGTGGAACCAAGCTTGGGAGTACTCGCCATTCGCGTCCAAGGCCAGCAACGCCGAACGCGAGAAGCTTCGCTCCGAAGTTATGGCGCACTCGAAGATTCCTTTCGCCGGCATGTCCCTCGAAGACATGCTTTCGACGAACGAGCAAGTCCGCGACGCCATGGTCCGTCTCGCGGTTGCCAAGGATGCCAAGATTGCCGAGCTCGAGCGGTCGCTCGCAGACACATCGCTTTACGCAAACGAGCTCGCTGAGGCCATCGCCAAGGGCCCGTACCACAAGCGCCCGCCGATGTCTTACTAGAAGATCGCGATCTTCAGGCTAATTTATGTTTCGAGGGCAGCTAACGCGATGCGACTTTGGACCATGCCCAGAGAAAGTTCTCACCTCGTGAAGTTCACCTCATTTTTATTCGAATCCAATTTATTTCTTGCGTTGCGTATGGGGCTCGGTAAGCGGAGATTAAAATGACCTCAAATTTCTTCACAACGAGAAAAGTTTGGCTTCCGCGAACGATGGTACGACTGAGAAGGACGTCCGACGCGGCTCTGCGGGGCGCCGAGAAAGCGGTGCAAGCGCCCCTTGGAGGCCACGGACATGTCAAGACAGGAAGGAGCATGACTTATGCATGACACGTAGTTCTTCGGACAAGGCGGCAACAATCCCTTCGGCGTGAACTTCGGCTTTGGCCACAACTTTCCACAACGGTACGCACGTCGACATTGACAAATAAGTACTCATCGAAGCTGCTTATAGCTTTGACGAGCACTACCGCGTGTACCCCGTGTCGTTTTGCGATAAGGCCCATCTCGAAGATGGCGACAAGAGTACGTTGCTCCTGACTTCGATGAAACTCACGCGATGCTCAATGTAGTCCTCCTCCCTCCATCCGCCCTCGAGACGCTCGGTGCGATATAATCCTGTTGCGTCCTCTCGTTTTCATCATGCGAACTTGTAGCGCGGCTGCATATCGAATGGCCCATGCTTTTCAAAATCCGCAATGAAGCCGTGAACCGTGAGTCCCATTGTGGTGTGCTCGAGTTCAGCGCGCCCGAGGGAAGCTGCTACATGCCTTACTGGGTAATCCAAGCGCTCTTGCCGACGAAACGAGCATGCTCATGCTGCCTTCACAGATGATGCAAAACATGTTCCTTACTGAGGGCTCGATCCTCAACATCCAGAACGTGACACTGCCGAAGGCTACCTTTGTCAAGATTCGCCCGCAGTCGAAAGACTTCCTGGACATTACCAACCCTCGCGCTGTGTACCCCTAATGACCTGAACTCATCACGCCTCTGATGCGTCCTCGCAGGCTCGAGGCTTCGCTGCGCAAGTTTTCGTGCATGACCGTGGGCGACACCATCTGCCTCAAGTACAACAACCGCAACTACCTTCTCGATGTGCGGGAGGTGCGACCCGTCGACGCTGCGAGCATCATCGAAACCGATTGCGAAGTTGACTTTGAGGCGCCCGCCGACTACGTCCCCCCACCACCACCCACTGCCGCAGCAGCGCCCGCCCCCGCTCCATCGTCGCTTCCCTTTGGCGGCGTGCCCACGATGAAGCGGGAGGACTTGACCGCGCGTCCAGCCTCCCGGGGCTCGGGCCTCGGCGGTCTGCGCATGAAGAAGACTGCGGACGCCAACACGGACGCTGAGGCGCTGCGGGCTGCGCGGCTCAAACGTTACGAGGCCTTCCACGGCACCGGCGTCTCGCTCTCTGGCGCCACATCGACGTACTCGGCGCCTACGACCGTCACCGCGGCCAGTGCACCGAAGCCCGTGGCGGAAGAGCCCAAGCCCGAGCCAACACTTAAGCCCTTTGAGGGACAGGGGCGGCGTCTTCGATAAAACCTTTGCCAAATGTAAGCCCTCGGCCATGTTGAGCGTCAGTCATTGTCCTGGGGCCACCACCAGATGTGATGACTGTGTCGCTGTGCGCGGCCTGTTGCATGACTATGAGAATCGTGCGCATTGAGCTGAACGACAGTTAGCCATACTACTCTGGATGCAGGCGCAAGGTGACCGTATCCCGAGTCGATGGGTTCAAGGACACTCGGGTAGTCTTCACGATTACCACAGTAGTTGACATTGCCGCAACAGGGTTTGTTTGGCCATGCGTCAAGGCAAGAGTTGCCCAAACTGGTAGTTGACACTTGGTTATCACGCTAACGGCTCGACGTGGTATGTCGACGCAGCCAGCGATGCGTTGATAGCTCAGCTGCTGGTCATAAACAAGCACCCCTCTGCGCCATCGTCATTGTATTGCGCCAGACGCAAAGAGGACACGAGGTAGGTCCTCAACTGATCCCGCCGTGTCGCCTGAGAAGTGATCGCATCGCTGGAGCTTTCGAGTTGGGATATCTACCGGTATTCGGCATCTCACAAGCACCCATCACGCATCTCAATAGAGCTCACAAGGATAAAAGGGAATTCCGAATGAACTTTGCTGGAATGCTACCACGTGCCGCTAACGTTGTGGAGCCTCAAAGCATTTGATTCCACGTTTTGACGAGGGCACCGAGAGCTCGAGCACCACACCAGCTTCAGTTGCTCGTGCACGTCGAGCTTGCGCAGACGCCTCGCGCGTGCCAATGACGCTGGCGCCGACGCAAGCCATGGAGATACTTCTCAGGCACTACCTGAGACGTACGCACGACAGTCCGGATGCACTCGCGTACCTGCTTCTTCACAACCAGACCAGTCGCAGCGACCCAGAAATTGCGAAGACACCCAGCGACGTGATATCTTCGAGGCTTTTAGTAGCAGAAGCGGAACCCAACCGACGAGGCAATCACCGGCTCGTCTGCAGCAGCCAACGACAGCGTCAAAGGGTTGGGACCTCCGAACGCCAAAAGCAGAGAAGTGGAGACAGCAGCCTGTGGATGCCTTGGTGGTCATGTTGGACGCAGTAAGGGTTCCAAGACATGGAATCCATTTGATCTGTTGCGTTGTCTTGATAAAGTATTCAAACGGCCCCCACAGTGCACTTCCAGAAGGATGATAGCGGCAAGTATTTTGTACACTTCGTCATTTTGTCCAGCTGGCACTCAAGTATTTTCCGTCCCACGCCAAATACGTCAATCGTAACCGCGGCTTCTGTACTTGCCTTTGTCGTCGACGCAGTCATCTTTCAGTGTGGGCTCGCTTGGCCGCACCAAGGGAGCGGATTCAGCGTGCATAGTCCTTGTAGCAAGGCTGGGAACGCGACTTTTCGTGCCTCGTGGGCGAGAATAGGGTGGGCTTTGGGGCGAGAAAAGGGTGCTGTCATACATGCCGGGTCTTTGCGGGTGTTAGAGGTGTCTCGCTGGTGGCACATTCACATTTGCGAGCAACATGACTGGCGAAGGGGCTCCATCGTACATGAACCCTACCGTCTCTTCGGCCGCCAAGTCGCGCGCAAAAGTTTTAATGGCCCCGACCCCTCTGAATAAATCGCGGAGGCAGCTCACACCAGAAGGGTGCAGTGCGACGACAACAGCAACACTTTCGAGGAAGACCAATGCGACCAAATGTCGTGCACAACTGCCTTCCTTGACCATCATTACCACCACTCCAGATGACGGGTTAGTTGCCCGACTGGGCACTGCGCCTCAGGTAGCAAGCGTGGATACAGAAGACCACATCGATTCGATCTTGGCACTCATTGATGAGCAACAAGCCCAGCTTGTCCAGCTTGCTGAGCAGGTCGCCATGCGTGATGCCGCACTCGAAGTTCAGGAAATGACGATCGCGCAGCTCCATGCCAAGAGCCTTGCTGCCAGCGAGGCGTTCCAACAAGACATGGCAGAGACAAAAGAGCGCATCGACGCAGCCTGGGCTGTTTTGGATGACATTCTGCCGCTCGATGTCGTTACTTTGGTCCCTGAAGTCGACACCCTCGACAGCAGCGAGGCATTGGCAGTTGATGCGAGCAAAGCCAACACAACTGGTCTCGTGCAACAAACCGATTACCACGATGTCTTCACCACCAATACGGCCTTAGGTATTCGGTCAGCGGTGCATGATGTTGTGAAGACAGTGGGCTCCAGCCCACTGGGCAGAGACGCTGCTTTAGCTTTCGATACTCTTCATGGTGGCACTATTGCGGCTGCCTTCCATGCTGCATCAACACCGATGGCGATTGCTGTGTCAAGCGGAACATCGACACCGCATGGTCGTGAGAACGTCGTTGAGGATGAAACTATCGCTGCGTCTGGCTGCTCTTGCCTAGAGCCGGCCTCCTCGACGCCTGTCGCTCCCCATCCATCACCGGTTTTCAAGCCCCGGGATGACCATGGTTCTCACAACGAGACCGCTGACGTCTTGCGTGTCACTTCTACCTTGGGGTTCTATCCCCGCCCCCGAAGGGGATCCTATCCTCGGAGGTACGCGTGAAGCGCTGCGCATTCACGTCATCGCTGCCAGCCACCGCCACTCCACCAACACGAACAAAGCCACATTACGTTGAGCTCCACCAAAACGAAGTTCCCTGCGGATCTCTCATGCTTCATACTAGAATTCGTGAAAAGTGATACTAATACGTGGAGCTCCATAAATGTATAATGTATGTCGCTGAGCCGCATTGTCCTCGTGACAGGGTTTGGAGTGCGGTTCTTCATGCCTCTTTGCCGGAAAGTTTGATAATGTCATAGACAGACATTATCCTGCTCTTCGTAAATGTCTTATTGATGCCCAGGTATTCCGACGAGTTCTGTCAGCGATAAAAGGCTTGAATAGACGGCGAATTAGCGTTTTGTTTCCGCGTCCTTAAACAACGTCGCCATGCTGGCGATGCTTTCAGGTGAAGCTCAGCGATCGCTTCTCCAAGTTGTTGGATGGAGCTCTACCCGTTTGGCGAGATCACGATGATCACGATGTTGACATACTTAGAAGCAGCGAGGCGTTTGAAAGTTGACACAAGTTTTGAAGCTGCTTCGGCCAGCTGATAAAGATTTGAACCACCACTTAACCACAATACCTCGATGGCTTGCAATGTTGGGACGCAGTTTTCTGGCGCAGTGGCGGCGGTGGGAACCAGTACACTCGGAGGCAACTTAGGTTTGGCGTAGTGAGCTGTCCAAGACGACACACGTGCTATTGTAATAGAATTATCTTCGACAAAGGATTCATCGCTGGTAATGGAAATGCTTGGTGATTTTAGCCATTGGCAGAATTTCGACATTTAATTTTTTCCATGTCGCTCGGGTTCCTCACAGAGAGCGCGCTCGTACCGTCGAAGGCCAAGGCCATCAAGATCGACTCCAAGTCGCTCGTCGACCTCAAAGCCTTAGTCTTCCGCGAGCAAGAGCGTAAGAAGGCCGACATCGACGCTTTGGGGCTGCGGTCCAAGCGCGGAGCCCGAGCCAAGGAGTCGGGAAAGAAGGAATCAAACGCGGGCATTGAGAAGCGCCGACAGCGGGACGAGGAAGCAGAAGAGCTGTTGGGCGATGACGAACGTGCAAAGAAGAAAAGATCTCGCGCCGCCTTGATCGAAAAGGCCAAACTGTACGACCAGATAGCGAGGGGCGAGCGACCTGCATCCGGCGCCCACCTCATCAACTTCGACGAAAAGACCGCCCATCGGGATCACGAGTTCAACGAAGCTCCCGTACTAAACCCCGAGGGCGACGACATGGTGGAAATTGTCGACGAATTCGGCCGCACGAAGAGAGTCCACAAGCGGGATGTTCCTCAGCTCGTGGAAGCCAAGGCGACTGGTAGCTTCGTCGTGTCGCAATGGGAGAAGACCCTCAACATCGAGGAAAAGGGCTACCTCAATCAAGTGCATGCCGAGGTGCAGCATGCCAAGCTCACCCTTGCAGACAAAAAGCGTCAGAAGGAGGAGCGTCGCGAGAGGCTCAAGCAGGCCCTCCAACACAAGACCACCCCAGCGACCACGGAAACGGTGACGCCCGAGGCGTCGCGAGCTGCCTCCGAGTTCCTTTCGAGTCTGCTATAGCTCCGACTTTGTCTACATGCACGCTTTCCACATTGCACCTTGTTTACAACCTCAGCAAACGCCTGGGGCCCCATGCAGAGCCAGCGGACGACAGAATCGAAGCCGGATCCAAGTGGCTTGTCTAAAGGTCTACTTAGGTCTATTCTCTATCGGGTTAATAAAAGCAAAATCGGAACGAGTCGAGCTCTTCGGCCGTGATGACGCTCTCAGAGTCGTCGTCCGAGTGCTCGCAGGCGTCGGTGAGGTCGACCGAGTCGCTTCGGATACTGAGCGTACGCTTGGGCTTGCCGAGGGACACAGGCGGCAGCTTGATGTCGAGCGGTACAAGCTTAGCCGGCGCGGCGGTGCGCACGAGCGCGCGTGCGAGGGCGACCATCGGGTCGACGAGAAGCATGCCGTGGATCTCGGAGCCCGTGAGTGCTAGCGGAATCTCCGTGCAGCCTAGGATGGCCACCTGGGCGCCCATCTGCGCCAGCAGCTTGGCGTATGCCTCGAAGTTCTGGACGGCCCGGGGGTGAATCGCGGGCGATGTGCTCTTGATACCCCATTCGGTGTTGTAGATGGAATCGTTGAGTGCGTCCTGGATGTCATCCGGTACCTGTACGACAGTATAGCCGAGCGGTTCAAGGAGGTTGTGGAAGATACGCGACCGGCGGGACCCGGTCGTGGACATGACGCCGATCGTAGTTGCATGGGGCGCCACGGCTGCGATCATTGCGACCGCTTCTTCGAGCATATGAATGAGTTTCACCTCTGGCGGGACAAGCGACGCGAACACATCCCAGATCGGAGGGGCATGGAAGGTATTGCAGGGCACTCCCACGACCAGCCGCGCGCCGCGTGCCTTGGCAGCGTTGTGCAGGATCGAAAGACTTCGCGCCATGCCAAAGGCCGGATTCTCAATCACCGGTGGCCCACCGGCGGCTACCTGCGCAAGGTACGCTGGGCGCGCGGCCATGTCTGCCGATCGCGACACGTGCACCACGTCAAGGTGCCCCTGGTCCGTTCCGTCATTCAGAGTGTTGCGCAGGACCTCCTGGTGCAAGACGAGACCCGCGGCCGGCCCGACGCCCCCCAGGATGCCAAGAAGCACTTCGTCATTCATGCGCGGCCCCGTCGTCGTCGCCGTCGCCAATGAAACGGGTGACACACTGGCGCTTCAAACCGGATACGCCATCTGCCTAACCGGATGGTTAGAAAGGGAGCGGCAATGCAAGATCCGACGCGAGGCTACTGCGCCAACAAAAGGGTGCAATTCCGAAGGCCAGTAGCTCTGGCGCATGAGGTGTCGCGCGCGACATCCGCCGCAACTGCAGCGAGAGCCCTCGGTCACTGCAAGTGGAAGGCACCGCCGAACGCCACGGCAAAGCCGGTGGTAGTTCCCACTGGCCACCGGCAGTCTTGGCGTTCCCAACCCCCGGAACCTTCCAGGCCTCTCCTGCACCCTTGGCACAACAGCCGCGCCAGCACTCTTAGCCCTGGCCGCTGCCGTAGCCATGATTGAAGCATCTGCCGCATCTGCAGCGGCACAGGCCTTGGGATCCCATGTCCACAGTCCCGCAGTCTCCAAGGGCCACGGCCGTGAGACCACTCTCGCATGTCAACCCGTCACATGGAATTGATGTGGGGTTGGACGCTTGCAGCGAGTACTGGCTGCTGGGACCCTCAATCCCCCGCAAGCATATCTTCAAAAGACCTTCTTCAAGCGCATTCCCAACGAACTCAATTGCTCGCAGCGCCAGCTGGCGGCAACGACAACCTTCGCGGTAGCCGCCGTGACTTCTTCACCCACGACAATTTTGAAAGCGGGATGTACGATGTACGATGTACGTCCGACCGTGCACCGGCGTTGAAGGTGCTTATTTGGGCCAATACTTGAGGTTTGTATATGGTCGGTGGCCTTTCTGCGGAATCTTGATGTTTGTATGGGATCTTTTGGGGTTTCGAAATATTCACCAAGATGTCGGAAGAGGTTACTTGACAACTTGCCGACTCGATCAAGATGGAGGTCGGCGCCCGCGTGTGGGTCGCGGACAAGACCGAGATATGGGCGGCTGGTGTCGTCGAGGACTACCGAGACCATGCGGTGTGTGTCCGCCTTGACGATGGCCGTGGCCGGGTCAATATTTCACTTCGTATGAATGCATTGTGAAGCTGCAAGATGAGATATGTGTTGTAGAGGAGTGCGGTGGCAGCGACGAAAACGCAGGTATACACATTCGCAACGATTTGGACGACTTCC
>JNBR01000658.1:0-11119 GCA_002081595.1 Achlya hypogyna
CCGTGTGACAGGTTATGAGCTCTTTGCCACCGGCGGACTCTGGCCCAGGCGAGCAGGAATACGCTTCCAGCTCGCCGATGACGACGACCCCGCGCGGACAAGGTCCTCCATCGCCACCAATGGCCAACACGAGACATGATTCGACGATGAACGCGATCGAGCTCGCGACCGTGCACGAGTTGACCACGACCGCGCACCAGTCGACCGCGACCGCGCACGACCTGGCGCCGTCCGCGTTTTATCACGGTCATCGGATGGCGACCGCCATTGAGCACGACTCGACCGCGATCGCGCACCACCCGACGCATACCGCGCACCACCCGTCAGCAACCGCGATCGCACACCGCGCGACGCCCATCGTGCACCACCCGACGGCGACCGCGTTCTACCCGACGACGATCGCGCACTACCTGTCGGCGACCGCAACTGCGCACGACTCAACCGCGATAGCGCACCACGCGACGCCCATCGTGCACCACCCGGCGACCACCGCGTATTACCCGTCAGCGACTGCGATCGCGCACGACTCGACCGCGATCGTGCACCACCCAACCACGACCGGGCGCCACCCTTTGCCAACGGTGCTCGCCCATGGTCAGACACTGACAGCGCCTGCGATCGAGACGGACCGCAGCTATCCCACGGCGACCGCGCTCGGCCATGGCCACGCGATGACGTCGACGACCGCGATCGGGCACAGCCCATCGACGAGTACGCCCGCGAGCACGACCTCGCAGGCTGCTTACGACGAGATACTAATTCGTTGCCTGGAAGAATCCAAGTTCCTCACGCCCACGTGCACGCTGACATAGCTGAACGCGGTCCCCAAGGACCAAAAGCTTACGCAGCTGACAGACTTCTCCAAGTGGGAGCCCGGTTTTCTCGCTGCGGCGAGCCTCGCGAACGTCGCCCAGTACTTTCTGGAGCCGAACCACGTTCCCAGCAGCACCGTGGCCGCACTGTACAAGGAGTACAAGGAAGGTTTCGAGGCGGTCGCCGCCATGGTCCACCCGGACTTTCCCGAAGGCTTGAGCGAAAACCAGCAGCTCCTCCAGCTGCACAAGGTGAAGGAAGCCCGTCGTGTCACTGGCATAAACGTGGCGTCGTGCATCGCCACCAAGTGCGCGCGCATGAACGATACGGTCGTTCTCAGCTACCTGATGACGGCGGTGGACTCGGGCCTGCATCCCTATTTTTGCGAGGACAGCACACCTTACGAGGCGTGGCAGGCCCTCGAGCGGTACAGCACTGCTGATTCGGATCACACGCGCACGGCCGCGTTCGACGACATCGTTCTCTACCGTGCGGACCACGTGTCCACGGCACAGATAGTCGTCTTCGAGTTCGAACGTCGTTTCGATCGGTTCAAGAATCTGGTGACGTCGGGCACGTCCCCGGTGTCCGTGCTCGGCGTCCCTCAGCACGCGTTTGAGGTCGCGTCAACACACACACCTGGGATTTGGTCAAGACGGCGCTTTTCCACCGCATGGCCACGCTCTCGGTGCACCCCGGCGACACGCAGTACTCTGCGGACGTCGACGACTTGTTCGTTCCTCACGATGACCGTGACCGCGATCGTCGTTCACACTCGCGCTCGCGCGACCTTGCCTCTGGCCGCGATACCCGGGACTCCCGTGGCTACGCGCGCGACATCCAAGACCGCGACCGGCATTACGGTCCGGCGCGCGACTCGCCTCCTCGTCGACGTACGCCCCCACCTCGCGATCCGTTGCAAGCGCGCCAGTACTCTGGCCAGCGTTCCCCACGTAGGCATGTTAACGCTAATGACAACCATCGTTCTGCTTACTCGCTGTCTCCCATTCGGGCCACGCAGCCTACTCCAGTCTCGCCACGGTCACTGACTGGCGATGACGCTGAGCCACGGACACCGCAATGCGGTATTTATGCAATGTTCAGCAGCCCTGCCCGGGAGACGGCGAGTACGGGAGGCTCACCGGCCCCGGCCTCGCGTCGGACAACGCCGCCTGGTCCAGTGGAGTCTGCACCTATTGCACGTCCACGTCACCCGTACGTACGATCACCACGACGTCCTATTAAGCACCCCGACCGCGTGCCCAGCCGTCACGTACCCAACGATCCAGCCATGGATTGGTTGATCTTGGGGGAACCTTCCCCCTATGACGAGCCCATCGTCCGCGACGGTGCCAATCAGCGTGATTTATGAACCACATACGTATGCGCTGCGTGTGCCAGGGGCCCCGGCCACAGTCAAACCCACCGAGGTTGACGTGCGCACGCTGATCATTGACAGCGGTGCGACGAGTCATTAGAAGCTTTTAGCAAGTCGGAATTTTGCAGGTCGGGCGACTTTGATCTTCGACGTGAGTAGCAAGACGCAGCTTCGACTCCAGTACCGGTTTGACCGGATACCACTGTTTTATACGGAAAACCGGATAGCTGGCACTAAACGGATATCCGGATACCTGGCTGAAATCGTCACTCTGAAGAATGGACAACAGCGCAGTGGCCGCAGCTTCCTTCCTGCGCTCTGCCAGCCTTCATCTCAGGGTCGCCATGCTTGTTGGCCCGTCATTCGACGACCTAGTCGAGCTACCAGCTATGACACCAGGCTCATTTGACCTAGAAAGACTCTCCCACACTGAATGCATGTCAAAATTTCGGTTCTCGAAGAACGATATATATCGACTTGTCAGGTGCTTCCGCCTCCCCGAGGTTGTGCAGACAAAAGAGCGCACATCGTGTACTGCTGTAGAGGCTTTGTGCATCATGTTGCGTCGCTTGGCTGTCCCTGATCGTTGGGTGGATTTCGTATCCATGTTCGGGCTCTCTGAGAATGGTCTGTCCAACATTTTCTTGTACATGATTGAATTCCTTGTGTCCACCTTCGCTGATACGTTGTACCTTGACCGTGAGCGTATTACGCAGTCGCTCGAGACATTCGCCGACTCAATACGTGCGAAAGGAGGAGAGATTAAAAATTTATGGGGTTTTGTGGATGGAACACTGCGTGGCGTATGTCGCCCGAGCGGTGGCTCCAACCAGCGGTCCGTGTATAGCGGCCATAAAAGAAACCATGGAATCAAGTTCCAATCCATAGTTACGCCTGACGGCATAATTGCCCATTTATTTGGGCCAGTAGAGGGGAGACTTCATGACATTACGGTCCTACGTCGATCGAAGCTAGAAGTGGTCTTGGACCGACATACACGTTTTAACGAATATGTAATCTATGGTAATCCTGCGTATGGTAGATCGTCCCAGTTTGCAAGTCCATTCCGTGCCGCTAAGATCACCAAGGCCGAGAAGATTGTAAATCGAAGCACGAGCAGAGTTCGAGTGAGCGTGGAATGGTCCTATGGCCAAGTGACTCGCTACTGGCCTTTCGTCGACTACAAGAAGAAGCTCCAAGTTGGCACGTCCCCGGTCGCGTCTATCTACAAAGTGGCCGTCTTGATGACGAACTGCATCACATGTGTCCGTCGGGGCAATGTGAACAGCAAGTATTTTGGTCTCTCGCCGCCCGAGCTCGAAGGCTACCTCCATGTTTAACGCACTTGAAATTGATGCGGTTTTGAAGAGAACAGTCAAACCTTGGATCTGCAACACGTCATATAGCGAAACACCTGCCATGTTAAACACTTAGATCTGGAACACCCCTTGTAGAGAAACTCCTGTCAATGTTCACCACACGGACTGTCCAAGACAGGTTAAACACACGTGGAATCTAGACGCTACTCACCTAGTGCTACTCGGTGCGGTGTAAACATCCTATGCCTTCCGGACGTCCGTCGTTCCATTCCTTGCCAACCGCAGGTAGCTCGAGTAGTTTACTTACCTGTGTCCGCGACTACCTAGAACGGTCGCGACTTGTACTGCCGTTTGAATTAGATCACATCTGCATCTTGCTGTAAATTCAAATGCCCCGAAGCATATGTGTGCCATGAATACATGTATTCGTACTAATTCATAAGCTTATTCATTATCATAGCCATAGTGTTGGCCATAAGTTTCTGCTGCTCAAGCAACGCCGATTGGGCCTGTTCACGGAGGCGCAATTCTTGCCTTTCAAAATCAAGTCGTTCCTTCCTGTACTCGCAGTCGTTGTGGTACCGCTGCTCTTCAAATACCTGCTTGCGTTCTTCGAATGCCAAGAGCTTGTCAACAGCCGTCTGTGGCGTCGTCGCACGCTTGGCAGGTGCCTTGACCTTGGGGGAAGACGACGGTTTGAGAATTGGCTCGGAATCGTCTCCCGACGTCGCGTCTTCCGTTTTCGGCTTCTTCGATAGGGGCGCGTCTATGGCCTTGGATGGCTTGTCTTTGAGACGCGCCGCCACGCGAATTTCGGCTGCTAACCTTTCTCATATTCTACCATGTGCCACATAGTTTACACACGCTAATTGGATAGTATATAGCTCGCCACGATTTTCCTACTTTCAGGCATGTTTTTTACGGCTTAATGTCACACGGTGTGTGTATGCACTTGAAGCAGAGGAGGAAGAAAGGACAGGGCAGACGTGGTTAGACGGCTGCTAGGACTCTAGTGGCTCGACGACCGAAGGCGGAAGACAAGGGAGTAGAGGCCCGGAAAAGAGAAGTGAGGGGGACGGCCGTTGGCCGCCCAGAACCACAAATCCCGAATGTATATTATGTTTGGAGGTTGAATATACAAATGGCCTATGTGGGAAAAAATCTGGAAGCTGATCCCAGAGAAAACCCTGCACCTAACCGTCCAATCCGGTTGCCTCCGTAGTGGGCAACCGAACGGTTACGGTCTGCAGGAAAACGGTTCGGCCTGGAGCCGAAACCAGACCAAACACCTGCGACGACTTTTTCAGTCGTACCGCTCAGTAAACGGCTCTGGCGACAAGCTGGAATTGTCACCCTTGACAGCCTCCCCAAACTCAAGCTTGTGTAGCTAGAGCGCTCATGCATCGCTCTGCGTAAGAGTCGAATGCCTTATACCGGAACCGTCATAGCGGTGAGTGCAATTTTGCACCGAAACCGGTAGACCCCAGCCTCCCGAGGCATAGCTCGGAAGCAAAGAGCTGAGGCAGAGCGAGTGGAGAGAGTAGTTAGCACGTAGCGTGCGTGGTAGTGAATGTACGTAACGAGAGCATGCTCATCTTTGCCTGGAGGCGTACGAACGCTGGAGCTGGCAGAGCCTTCATGAAGATGTTTGCCAGTTGTTCCTCAGTGGAAACATGTTGGACATCGAAGATCTTAGCCTCAACAAGCTCTTTCACAAAGAAGTGCTTGACGTCAATGTGCTTTGTCCGGCCATGGAACTCGGGGTTCCTGGCTACACGTATAGTGCTTGTGTTGTCCTCATTGATGAGAATATGGTCGTGTATCACGTAACCCAGATCGAGAGGGAGATACTTGAGATACAAGCCCTCCTGGAGACAACCGGCAAGTGCCGTGTACTCCGCCTCAGTCGTGGACATAGCCACCGTGGTTTGCTTCTTAGCTAGCCACGAGCTCGGACTTCCGTCGAAGAGAGTTAGGTGACCACTGATACAGCGGCGGGTCTCTGTAGAGGCTGCGTAGTTCGCATCTACGAAAGCCTGGAGGACTGGCTGGGAGGCTACGTGAGAGCCCCCCAGAAGGATGCCATGATCCATTGTATCGCGGAGGTACTTGAAAACCCATTTCAACATATGGTTGAGTGATGGATTTGGTCGGTCCAGGAACTGGCTTAGCTGTTGTAGCGTAGGCCAGATCTGGTCGCGTACCGAGGACGAGATACATGAGCGATCCCACACCGGATCGGTATGATATACCTAGTTGCGGATCAATGGCATCGGTGGGAGTACCCACTTTGCCGGCGAGTTTTGAGAACTCAGCGTTTGGGGGCAGGGGCGTGGGCTCAGGATTACACGTCTCATGGTGAACCTTGCGTAACATGTCGTACGTGTACTTGCCCTGGTGAAGGAACACTGTCCTTGACGCCCGATTGCGTACAATTTGCCATCCTAGCATGTAGGAGGCATTGCTCAGATCCGAGATATTGAAACGAGCGAAAAGCTCAGCCTTGATACCGTCGACGATCGAGGATCGAGGAGCGAAAATCAAGAGATCGTCTACGTATAGACTGGTGTACACCATGTGTCCATCAATGACCTTCGTGAATACACATCGGTCTTTGCGAGTACGGGCAAACCCGATGCTCGTCATGAATTCGACGAACGTATTATACCTAATACGTGGGCTTTGCTTCAGCCCGTAAAGGCTTCGTAGCAGCTTGCATACCATGTGTGTAGTTCCATGAATCCTGAAACCCTCAGGCTGTTCGACGTAGACGACGACGTCTATCAAGCCATTGAGGAAAGCCGTTTTAACGTCTAATTGATAGACTTCGTAGTCGTTGATCACTGCTATCGCAGGCAGCAGACGCAACACCTCCATCCAGACCTGGATATCGGGCTGAAGATTTCATCGTAGTCGATGTTTTCCCGCTGTGTGTTCCCCATGACAACCAGACGGGCTTTGTACCGGTCTAGGAGACTATCTTCGAGGTACTTGACCGTGAAGACCCAGTGCGTACGCGGGACATGCATGCCCTTTGCCCGGGGTAGAAGTTCCCAGGTAGTGTTGGCTAGAAGCGAATTGTAATAGTCTTGGGCCGCAACCCGCCACTGAGGCGCTTCCCTAGAACGCATAGCGGCACGCCAAGATTTGGGGATAATGGCTGCGTACAGCGCTAACGTAGGCGTGAGACCGCGAATGGCTTCGGGGGGCGCAGTAGGATCGAACTCCAGAATATTTGGTGTGGAGGCAAACATGACCTCCTTGTAACGGGGCGGTGGCATAGCATCCGCTGCCCGGCGTGAGGTGGCCACTGGGGCCGTCATGTTCGGTAGTGGAAACCCACGGAGGGCATGGAGGTCGTCGTCTAACCGAGGCCCAGATCAATGGCCGTGGCCTCGTTGTCAATGGGTAGCGCGGTGACGTCGTCCGCGACCTCCTCGTCATGAGAAGGGAATGAGGCGTCCCCCATGTCCACATCATCACGCAAGAAGGGCGGAGCGTCCGTCGGGACCGCCGCAACCCGCACGAGCCCAAGAGCGTCCTCTGTATCCTTAGGATCGCGTGGTATACCCGGAACTTTGTCCAGGTGCCCCCCCCCCCGATGTGCGTCGTAATCGCAGCATCGTCCAATTTTCCACTGAGTCACTAGTGGAACTCGGTAAAGTTCCGTACCGATTCCCACGTGTTAAGGGATGGTATGTCCACTAAAGTAGGGACCGGTCGTGCTGGTTCCTTTTGGACAAACTCGCTGGGAGTGAGCGCCGCGCGATTACGCGCGGCATCCTCAGTGGAGACCATGGCCGGGAACAAATCCTCTCGAAATACCACGTCGCGGGAGTCAACCAAAAATCCGATGAGTCGGATCCATACACCGGAAACCTCTGCGGTCTGGTGGGACTCCGATATAGATGCATTGTCGGGTCCGCGCGTCGAGCTATCGCCGCGCGCTGCCGTCTGGATATGAACCCAGGCATCACACGCAAAAACCCGGAGGTACTGGAGTGTAGGATACTGCCCGTAGGCTTTGAAATACGGCGACATATCATCATTCGCCCTGGTGTCAATCTGGAACATCGCGCGCGCCTCTAGGCAAAACAGTTCGTACACCGTGTAGAGGGCGGCACGCGTCTGTAAAAGATATGTCCAGGTGTATCGTGTACACTCGTCAATGAAAAGAACGAAATATCGCCCTCCCGACGGTGTCAGGGTCGGGATTGGGCCCCAGACGTCAGTGTGGACTCTGTCCAGTGGACGCTGTGCTTTTAAAGTCACAGAGACTTTTGGGAACGGCAGACGACGTGACTTAGCTTGTAAGCACGTGTCGCATGAATGACGGGGGATGCGACGGAGATTCTCCAGCTCGTGATAGGAATCGAGCAAGAGACGCATGGTCGTCTCGTCGATATGGCCCATACGTTGATGAAGTGGTTTCAACGCCCGAATTGAATTTACACGGCTAATATTTAGCGCATTAAACTCAGGATGAACTAGAGCCTCCATCAGCAGTGCTGTGAGTGGTCTGGACGCGTGGTCAACTGGCCCAGGAGGGCATGGCCCTAGTTCATCGTCAGATCCCCTGGATTCGAAACGTGTTTCGAATACGTACATCTCAGCCAAGTAGACCGTGTTTGTGTCCGATGGACCCTCAGGGAGCAGCTGCGGGTAATACCCGGGGAGCTCATCGATGCCTTCGACTTTGCGAAAACGTCGTGGACGGCGCGCAGTGCGACGCAGTACAGGACATTGCGTCCTTTAAGTGGTCGCTTGGGTGCGTCGGCCGGCCGGGCCATAGTTTGATCCCAGGCCGCCTTCACCATGTAGAGGCCCGTGGTCGATGACCGGGGGGCCTCGATGCACTTTCCTGAAGCAGACGTGAGCTTGAGCAGGTAGCACAGGTCCGGAGTCTCAAAGAATGCACGCAGGTCGTCCATAAATGCCGCGGCAACAGAGAGTAGGGTAAAACCCAGACCGGGACAATGCAGAACCTGGGTAGACGAAGTACGTCCCAAGTGTGGCGGCCGTTGGCCAGCAGGTACTTGACCTTGCACACGATCGTGCCGATACCCACGACCCTCAGCGGGTGGTTGTCAACGACCCGGAGGCGTAAGTCGACCGATTCGTATTCGACAAACCAGTCGAGGTGAGGAATACAATAGAAGCTTTTAGCAAGTCGTCATTTTGAAATGGATTTATTTCTTCGATTACACACATTCGAAATTCGATAACGTTGTCCGTCCTGCGTCCCCGAGTCGAGCAAATGAGTGGTTTTCGGACGACTTGGGCTGCCGAAGTCGTCCGAAATCAACAAAATTCCAACTTCTCTATATCTCAGTTCTAGTATGGGAAAGAAGGGGCAAAGGCAGGTCGTCTGGACCCCAGCCATGGACGCTGCTGTTCTCACTGAGGTGGCGCGCCGCAATCCCTTCGACAAGCCGTTTGGCAACAAGACGCAGACATGGGACGAGGTCGTCCTGGCGGTGATCTCCTTCAACGACAAGATCACTCGCCGCGCGGTCAAAGACGACGTGGAGCAACTGCTGATCGACTACACGAAGAAGCGCCATCGCCTCGAAGCCGCCAGTGGCATCGCCGAGAGTATCACTGAAATCGACAAGCTGCTCGAGGAGGTGTGAACTCCGCTTGGCGGCCATCGAAGGCACGGAAAGACGCGTGAGGACAAAACGGTGAAGGTCGAAGCCGTCATTACCGCTGGCGAGCGCCGTCCTCGCACGCAGCGAGTGTGCGGACGGGCGCCTTTGGCCCTAAGATCGACGCTGGCCGCTTGCGGCCACGTAGGAATGCAGCTCCAATACAAAATATGTAGGCTTGAGGAGCAACACGGGCAAGAGGTAAGCCCTGCAGGGATTTCCTTTCGATTGATCGTGCCGCCCCCAGAGTTAAGCCTCAGGGAGGTCATATGTTGCAGAGCTTGATCCACACTTCGCCTTCTGTTTGCCTTTTCACCTTCTGTTTGCCTTTTAACCCACTTATACCCACACTTCTCAGGGGTTTAGCACGATTTTCCGACTTTCTAGCATGTTTTTCCTGTGTTGCCACTCAGGTCAAGGGCATCCACAGCAGCTGTGAAGTAGGTGAAGGTTGTAATCAATGTAATAGTCGCCAAAGGAGGTGAATCGGAAAATAAGGTCCTGGCCTTGTAGATGCGAGCGGCCGTTCACGCAGCGTTGGTTTGACTCTGATATTCAGTCGCTGATACCGAATCCAAGGGTCGCCCTTCCAGCCTATACAAAAGGCCGGTCTTTGCATTTTACCGCGCAAACGGGATTTTTGCCTTTTAGTCAAGCAAACCGTTACTCTTTTTAATAGTGTTACATGCTATTCTGCTTTTTGCTCTTGGAAATTCTATACAGTGTATCCACATTTTTCTTACTCAAATGCAATTCGTATCTGCAAATGCACCTCAATGGCATGCCGAATCGTTTAACTAGAGAAACATACTTATGCTTAGTATTGGCTTGGAAACTCTACGGTACCCTCTACATCCAACCAAAATACTGTCACTGGTGAGCATTTACGCCTACAACCCAGCAAAAAAGAAGGAAGAGTTTTGAGTTTTTGTATTGTATTGTATTGTTTCCACCATTTTGTGTGTCTCTTCAATAGGCCAATTACAGCCGAGTCACGCGACCTCTCGGACGGAAGACCCGTCACAAGGATGCATACATATCACAACTTGAAAAGTCGAGTGGTTTTTCGCAAAGCAAATATTATGTGCTTGATAAGTAAGGCGACACAATAGCGCATGTAATTAGAAAATGCTCTTTGCTTTGATCATGTTCAGAATGGATAAATCAGACATACGGCATTATATTGATTTATGTACTAGTAGTATACTACTCTGTCCCATATTACTGGTGCCATTTGAGTTCAAGTGACTACAGAAAATCGAGTTCTTGATGCGAGGGCACTTGAATTGCATCAATGGATGCGCCGTGATTTCAGCTTTCCACCGCAGTAGTTGATATCTGAAGGCAGCCTTCGCATATCCACTCATTTTGGAACTAAAAAATGCTCGTATGCATGAAAATATTTTGAAGCCACCGTACTTGATTTTTGTATACTTATGGTCGTCATGGTCCTAAAAACGATGCGATAAGATAAAATGTGGAAGGAAAACCCAGCTAATGTAAGCCCTCCAAAACAAATTACCTTAAAGAAAATCACTGTCGCCAACCATCAGACTTCAATTCTCATGAAGGACCTCGCACCTGCACGAAAACATCTCGTACTGCTTGCCCTCCACGACCTCGCCCTTGTCAACAACAGCCGGCTGCCCCATGGCGCCTTCAAGGCCGTCGCCAAGCGCCTCGGCCTATGCCGGCGTACACCAAGTCGGCTTTGGCACAAGTACAAGGATTTCATCCATGACCCTGGGCTAATCAATTGCCTAGGGTCCCGGCGAAAAGGACGGTGCGGGCGCAATCCGCTTGCCATCGCGGACCGCATCGCAGCGGTCCCAGCAGCAGACCGGTTAACATCCGGGCTGTTGCAGCCAAGACAGGGATTGCGCGCACTACCCTGCGGCGCAAGATCAAGACTGATCTTCTGGTGCCAAGGAGCGCGCGTTTGAGGCCGACGCTTACGGCCG
>JNBR01000660.1:0-14975 GCA_002081595.1 Achlya hypogyna
GTATGCAAAGGCCATTTCTGAACAAGTCCAGGTATACCGTGATGTGCTCCTAAACAGGTACGAGAGTACGATGTTCCTGCGAGAACACGGCAACGCACAACGATTTTAAACACATCAAGTGGTGTATCATCGCCAATCTCTACATTCGAGGTATAGTTGTTTCCTGTGCTTGAGTTACGTGGCTCATGACGTCCTCCCTGTCACGGAGGATGCTGGACCGCTCCTTTTCAACATACAAGCCACAAGATGATGTAGTCGACACGTGTTGTTGAGCTCGTACCGCAACCGGAATGCGCCTCGAAATTCGCGTAGCCAACGACAACTGGCACATTCAGCACGAGGCGTCTCAAATCTGGCGGCAGGGACGTGATTGAACTTGCAATCCCCAGCAGTACGCGCTCTCAATCGAACGTACTTTTCAACTTTCCTCGTTGACAACACCTTCGCCATGCAGGTCACCGCCATCCTCGTCGCCGCCATCGCCACAGTCGCCGCTGCGGCTGACCCGACTACGATTGCCCCGACGACGGGTGTACCGGCAACGACGGCTGTCGCTGGTGCGACGACGGTCGCGCCTGCTACGACGGCGGCTAGCGGTGCGACGCCCGCTACGACCGCTGCCGCTGGCAACGACAACATGTGCACGGAGGCCATCATCGGGAAGGCCGTGACAACCCTTGCGACCGAGATGGCGCCGTCGCAAGGCAAGTGCGCCGCTGCTCTTGGCATCTCGAGCACGGCCCTGATGTCCCTCGACAAGCTCACGGGAACTCAGTTGACGACCTTTGGCACCAGCCCCGACTGCGCTACCTTCTACACCTTTATCCAAAAGGGTTTCAAGTCCATCAACCCACCGTGCGCCATGGCCACGACGCCAGTTCTTGTTACGTCGGCTGACATCGCCAACGCCCCGCTCGAGTTGTTTTTATCTGGCCTCAAGGGTGCTAGTGCTGGGTCGGCAGCTGGTGGTTCGAACAACACGGCCACGGGTGGAAACTCGACGGTCCCAGGTGTCGCGACCATCGGCGTCAACGCAACGACGGTTGCTCCGGCCAAGAGCGCTGCCTCGGCCACCATCACGACGAGCCTCGTTGCCATCGCTGCCGTCGCCCTCGCGGCTATGTAAATGGCACATCTCAGTGTAACAAGAATCTTTTGTGATGCATTACTCCAGCCAAAGTGTACGAACGACCGGCTGGTCCAGAGTAGACCTATTTTGACTGCACCCGTGGTGAGACGATGGCAACGCGTGAACTCTGTAGCCCACAGCACGCTCGATGAGTTGCCGCACATCCGTATGGGAGAGAGTTTGTGGTCTAGCCTAGCGACCTCTAAAAAACACCACAACGTTTCTATCGGCATATTTCTACACTGGACGGGCCCTCTAGATGGTAGTATGGCAATCCATCACTAGCGAAGATTTGTTCGACGTGCTCGTGCGGCACTGCAGAGTACCGTACGATTTTCAACGTGCCGAATGCCGAGCGCGCGGTCGCGGGATCCAACATGCGACTGCGTGCGGCTATTCAAGGCCTCATTGGTATTGGCTTTGTGTTGTTCCGACTATAAACGATTCCTTGGGATGCGCATCGTTCGGGATGAATCAACAAACACCTCCGCACCATTTTCAGCTAGGTTGGGGCAATCTGCGACCTCCGCGCTAGATCCGGCAAAGATGTGTCGCTGAACAAAATCTGGGTCCGCTTGAATGGCAGCGTTGGATCATGCTCGTGTCTGCACACGATGGCATGTACGTATCACGAGCGCGGAGGTTGGCTGGACGACGCCCGTACAAGAAACGGTGAACCCCATGCAACTATCAGATACTTGCGCAAGACTTGGTGCGTGCTGGAATTGCTACCGACGTAGATTGCGCACCCCTGCACTAACGTAACACATCGTGTACGAGTACGATCGCTGGTGATCCAAATCTTGCAACAATACTTCCCTGTCCGATGCTTCGCTGTCCGATGCTGTGTGAACCACCTCGATCCACCAGTTCATTTCATGCCGAAACCCCGTCGCCTCCTAGTGCAGACCACAGGGTCCGTTTACTCGCGCCTGCCCAGCGACCACTGCACCGCATTGAGCATGCAGAAACGATATCGAGTCTATGGTCAACAGGCTACGAGCGCCTCACGAGTCTTGAAACTTGTGCTCCCGCCATTTACCGCTCTCGGGAATGCCGTACATGCTTTGCAGCTTTTTGTCGATGCGCTCCATGTAGCTGTGCACGGCGAGGTTCACTTTGTCCATGTCGACATTGGCGTCTTCGGCGGAGTCGACAAGATCTGTCATGTGTAGGTTTGTGTCCGGGTATCGCCGGGCGTAGGTCGGGCTCGGCTCGTGAGATGATCTCCTTGATGCTGTAAGAACTCGTGATGGTTTGTAGTCAGCGTAGAACGGAGGGTCCAAGCGTGCGCGAGAGCGTACGACCGACGCTGCAGGGGACGGCTGCTTGTGATCGAGCAAGTCGTGTTGAATAACTTTGAGCTCGGCCTCGAGGGATTCGTTTTTGCGCTGGGTTTCGTGGAGCATTTTGGCTAGCGTATGAAGTTCGACTTTATCTTGATCGGCTTCAGAGCAGCGCTGCTGGAATTGCGAGTGCGCGCTCTGGGCGACTTGTGTGACTTTGCGGAGTTCGGTCTCATACCGGGCGATGACGCCCTTGAGGTTGAGCACCGTGTCTCCTTCTTCAAGTAGCGCCTGCCGGGCCGCCGAGAGCTGGTCTTCGAGATGTTTGCTGCGCTCTGTTGTCCCGCTGAGCTGCGATTCCAAATCTTTTACGATGAGTTTTGTCTCCGCAACGGTGGCTTCGAGTACCGCTACTTGGTGCTCGGCTTGCTTGCATTCCTGGACGCACAGTTCAAACTCGCGCACGGTAATACCTATGCTCATTGTGAGTTTTTGTTCACGCCGCAGCGGGTGGGATGGCGTTAACGTACTGTGGCCGTCGTGGGTTTGGTACATGGCGAGTTTTTGCTTGAGTTCTTGGGTGTTGGCATTGAGCACTTCAAGCTCTTTGAGCTTAAAATCTTTATCTTGAACGGCGTTTTGAAGTGCGTAGTTTTCTTTCTGGAGCGCCGTGCGCTGGAATTGGAGATGCTCCACCTTCTTCATCCACTCGAGGACTTCGCGCCGAATTCGATGCACGTCGACGGCCGGCGTGTGGTCGGCCGACTTGACCGGCCGCAGGTCGACAAGGAAGCTAGCATGGCCTTGAAGAACATTTGTCATGACCCGTTGGCCGCCAGGGTCCACAGTGTGCACTGCTTCCAAGAGAAGCGTGCCGACGGGCGATTGGCCGTACGACGTATGCTGCTGGTACCGCTTCGTCGCGGGCACTTGGCTTAGCGTTGCACATTTGTCGGCGAAGTCGGTGGCTTGCAAGCGGGTGATGCCGGCTCGCACCTGCGATTCCGACACCATCGGCAACACCTTGACGACCCCGATTTGCTGGGGAAAGACCATTCCGAGAGCTTCGTTGCGGCCATACTGTCGGGTCATGAGACGCAGGCGGTTCACGGCAAAGACTGCAATCGCTGCTGCTCGGAAACGCAGTAGAAGGCATCGTTTGACTTGGGTGCTCTGGAAGAGCGATGCAATTGCTTCCAGCTCCTTGTGCTGGTTGGTTAACAGCCCCAATTGCTGGGTTAAGATGCGCTTTTGCATTTGAAGCTCACTGATCTGGAGCACCATGGGACGAACGCAGACGACGAACATATGGGCCAAACCAATGTGGACGGGTGTAGAGGCTTCGAGACCCGCAACGACTTCTTCAAGGTGTACACGGCGCTGCTCGGCAGTGGTCCATTTTTCCGTCGCTTCTTCGAATTGTCGCGTGATGTTGGTCAACTGCCCGTCTGTCTCTTTCAGTAGGCACGCGTGCTGCTCTTGAAGCGAAAGCATGCTATTGGTGTGGCGGAGCTGGGTGGCTTGCATTTCAATGTCTTTTTCGTGCAGTTTTCGAGCCCACTCAGCTTCAGTAACGTCTAATTTGCGCATAGCTTCGAGCTTCTTTTTGGCTTCTTTGTTGGCTCGATGGGTTTCTTGGTTGGCTTTGACATGGCACCCATGAGCCTCTTGCAGCAGAGTCTGCAGGGCCGCCTCCCAGTTCTGCCTTAGTTCGGCGTACGTCTTGTACTGCAAGTCAAGTTGCGGCAATGTCGTTTCTTGCCACGGAAGACGCTGCATTCGGTGTATTTGCTGCAGGGTGAACTGCTCCCACTGCTCGACTTCGCTTGCCATGCGTTCGGTCTTCTGGCACGTTGTTCGGCTCCAGAGTAGTAAATCACGTTTCTCGCGGCACGATAGTTCACGCGCGGACTCGGCCACCGCGCAGGCTTCCTTCTGGCGTTCGAGCTGCAGACCCAGATCCTTCAGCTCACCCTTGCAATCACTGAGCTTGTGTACGAGTGTACTGCACTGTTCATTCAGCACTCGCTCTTTCTCACGGCCGGCCACAAGCTGCTTGGAAACATGAACAAGATCATGCTTAAAGTGACCAAGCATTGCCCTCAAATGCTACAAAGCCTACAGTGGGTAGGGGTAGGTGAAGAATAGGGTACCTGGATTTCCGAAGGGCATTCGTGCCACGAGGCCACGGCCACGTCGACGTCTTCAGAAACGAGTCCATCGACGTCGTTTTCGATGCTCATCAGGTATAACCGCATGGCTTCAAACTCTTTCTTCAGTACGTTCGTGGTGGTCCAAATGCCTTGCTTGAGCTGGACGACATTGCGATCCATTTCTTCGCGGTCCCGCTGCGCATGAAGAAGACGACCATGCATGTCTTTGTTGTCTTGTTCAAGCTGGTGGTAATATGGTAATTTTTCCTCAAGCAAATTGTTGCGCTCGCGGAGATCCCGTAGAGTATCGAGGGTAACTTTGTGAGATTGGTCCTTGGCCCTGAGAGCGTCCAATTCGGCCTCGATCGCGTGGCTCGTGGCTTCCCACTGCCGCCGCTTTTCCGTCTCGTTTGACAGCGCATCTTGAGCTGCTTTTAAGCTCGCCTCCACCTGCGCCACGCAGGCGTTTGCCGATGCCTGGACACTTGTGCATTGCTCTGTTTTGTGGGCCAGTGCCGTTTGTGCATGTGCGAGTTCGTCCTGAAGGGTCTGGATTGCGGAGTGCAGGCGTATCTGCTTTGACTCGTGAGACTGCGACTGTGATGTCGTTGCCTGTTCTCGCAGCACAGCTTGCTCCAGATCGTACTCGAGCTGATTGATGCGTTCGTGTAGCCGTCGTTGCTTTTCGAGGGCTGACCGGAGTTCCTCCTCCAATGAGTCCTTGACTCGCGCGGCTTTCGTAAGCAACGCCTTCATTTGACCGTTGCGCGCTGCGACGTCGGCGAGCTCTCCCCGTAGCTGAGTGGTCAGGGCATTCGCGGCTTCAAGCTCTGCCGAGTGGCGCGCGCACTCGCGTTCTTTGAGTGCGGCCCGCTCGTCCAGAACCGCGATTTGGCTGCGCAACGTCCCGACCTCGGCTCGAACGCGGCTGTTGTCGTGCTCCAGCCGGCGGATCAATTCGAGCTGTTTGCGCATACTGTCAGTGGTGGATTCGCGCAAGACCGGGTCGGTTGGAATCTCTCGGGGAGCTAAGGTGGTGTCTGCAGGGCGCACGGCCGACCGCGTCAGGGCTGCGGCGTCGCTCTGGAGCTTGAGCTTCTGAAGCAGTTCCTTCTGGCGCGCATAGTTTTCGTGCTGTTTGAGCAAATTCTGCTGCAAGCGGTGGTCCACGCCGCCATCGCTGTCGTCGTCCATCGCCCCACAACCCAACTGTTCATCGATCGAGCGCGCCCGTCGAAGATTAGTTGCACTTTTTATCGCGGGCTAGGATTGAATTACGCATAGGTTACTAAAGGTTTGTATTGGTTAATTTGCCACACGTATTTTATTTTTCACAAGCTCACGAGATGGTGGCACTAATTGATAAAAAGGCGCGACCCTTGATCAAAAAGATCGGCGAATCAATTCCAATGGTCGCGACGGTCGCCAAAGACCACAGCGCAACGATGGCACACACCAGCCGACCACACTCTGTGCGAGGCGTTCTCAGGAGTACGAGCACTGGTCTCGAGCCACAATTGCCGCCATGCAAGTTGATTGCATCTACTGTACTACTGTAGTCACATACTGTAGATGTTTGCCATGAAGACGAAGGCGCTATTAAAAGGTGCATGGCTTATTTGACCTCTAGCGAACATGATCGAGCAGCGAGGTCGAGTCGACTGACCAGCCTAGAAACGCTGTGCAGCTCTGTTGAGCGACCAGCTCTGTCGGGTCAAGGTCTCATCGCTGGTTCACTGCACGGTGCGGTTCAGTTTGCAGTGTGGGTTCATTTAACCGGTCCTACTTGAAGTTGAGCACAAGCCAACTTTTCGCGGTGGTGGCGATGGCACGCTTCTCGGAGCCAGCACTTGTGCAACTCGTGGCACGGGCAGTGCCGACGGCGCATGACCTCTTCACCTTCCTAGCACTTTGGTCGCCAGATATGCTCACCCCAGCGTTGCGGAGCCTAGTCGCGCTTGCGAGCACAGTGCCCCCGAGCTTGCTCTGGCCACACCTCCGATTGCCGTTCGCAGCGCTGCGCGATGCATCGACCATCGTGCACGTGCACAGTGCCGCTTCCTTGTATGACGCGATCGACGTGGACTTTGTGCATGAGTCGGCGTACTTGCCCTTGCATGCTGTTCGCCTGCGGGGAGTCGTGGACCCAGGAAGGTGCCTATGGGCGATGCAGCACTGGGCCGACCGTTTGACTTACCTCGCAGTGCACGTCCAGAGCAAAGGACATGGCATGACGCGAGCATGGAGCGATGACGACATTTATGATCTTTCTGCCGCCCTTCGAGGTCTGCCACGGCTGCAAGAGCTGCATCTCACATGGACACCTCATGGACCCCGAACCACAATTGGCTGGGCCACTGCCATAACTGCATTGGCATTGCGCCGTGTGACCATCGATTACAACTCTCTACAACCGGTGACGTGGGATGCATCTATGGTTGCTGTGGCCGCGAGCAATCTAAGGACGTCTACCACGCTTAAAAGCGTCGACATCCGCGGCGTACGTTTGCCGGTCGCTGCCATCGACTCCTTTGTCATGGCATTTGGTTCGTCGCAATGTCTCCAGCAGCTCATAGTTGAGGGGGACCTCGGCGAGGGAGGGCAGTCATTTTTTTTGCGACTTACCCGGCACCATTCATCGTTGACTGTAATGAAGGCGATAGCTATGGACTTTGAAGCTCTGGTGCAACCGCCATCACTTGAGTTCTCCACTACTCCGGAAGCGACTAGCATCGACCTGCACCCGGCGCTCATCGCAACGACCAACACGACGGTGTACAATGTGTCGCTCGGCACGCCATTTTGCATGTCCAGTGGCCTTTTGAATGGAGTTCGAGCGCGACTGCCACTTCTTCGTCGGCTGGAGCTGACGGGCAGCAACATGGGCCACGCCGGTGTCACTGCCTTAATGCTTGGCGCCCCCGTGTGTCCGCATCTCGAAGTCTTGTCTCTTGCGGCGCAGAACTTAGACTCAAACGGGGCAGCGACAGTCGCCCTAGCACTGGTGCACATGCCAGCACTGATTCACGTGAATTTCGAAAACAACATGATTGGCGCCTCGGGGTCGCGAGCGTTGGGTCAGGCGCTACCGCATCTGCCGCGGCTTCAAACGTTTAACATATCGTTCAATCCGCTTGAAGCGAGAGGTGTGCGGAGTCTAATTGCTGTCTTGGTCACCCTTGACACACCGTCGCCCATACGATTTGTCTTTGTACGTACCATAACGTCGCCCTTCGACATGGCTACGCTACGAGCCACAGCAAGCCGCCTGCCATCGTATCGTGTATGCCTTGTGTGACAAGTGTACCTAGTAGGACGCTATTAACACTAACGTTATTGTTGGAAGCTGGTCCACGACGCACTTCCTGAAATGTAATAAAAGAATTCACGACGTATCAAACTCGAACACAAAAGACATGCAAATCATGCAAAAGGCATTCAAATGTTTTTAAACGGCTCAGCCTTGTAGACCGTGTTATTTAGGAAGCAAGACCTTAACTTTGCTCCGATCCTACAGTGCAACACGTAAGTACGTGTGCATACGGGCAGATCAATCTCCAGGTGAGTAGAACGACAAAAACGGTGCATCTGGCTGCTCGAAAATATACCCCGATTTTTACTGATCGCTCAAGCTGACCCCAGTCCTGAAAATCATGGCAATCATGCGGTATCTCGCTCGCTCCAAAAGCGACCAACATGCCGGACGCTCTAATTGTCCCAAAAAATTGCTCTCCAAAAACCTTCGCCCAAGCAAGAATTAAGCATTTGACTCTGCTATTTCTCCAAATTTCAATACCAGTCACTTTACTGACGAACCCTGACTTCACAAGCCAAACGTAGGATGGAAACGACACCCGATGCGAGGGTTCATTTTGTCATTACGACAAAGCGGCAATAATGCGTAATAGCTCTTCCACGAAACATCCACAAGCTCCTCCGTGCCTTGTGATATGGAGTGGCAGCACTCACAATTGAATCCAATGTTTCACCCTTCTTTCAGGCCCTTCCCGCAGCCATTCTGATAATGGTAATTGGCTCGTTTTGTTGTACTTTCCTCGCCATGGTCTCTCCATCGCTGGAAGGTAAATTCTCTTTGACGCTGATGTTGTTCTTGGCTTTGTTATCGTCGCGCAACGCTTTGATGTAATAGATGCCTCGTCCATATTCGATTGCCCCATCGCACGCACAAATCCCTCCCGGTAATACCTCGGAAAGGGGATGAGCAACGAGTCAATCCACGGCTTAATCACATGCATAGGAAAAATCACTTCAAGCAGCCGCATGATGTAACGCGGTTGAGCACTAAACCAGCGTTCAGCGGATGCGATAAAAACGTCCTTTTGTGTGCCTTGGACGCAGAAGGGCCAGAAGGTTGAGGATGCGTCCCAAAAAGCTCCTTGAATCCGCGTAACGTCGCTCTTTGTCAAGTTGGTGCCCCATTGATGATCGGCCCCGCACATTTAACACCAAGACGAGCTTTCGTGGGCATTCACGGCATGAGGCACCAGCTTACGCTGGTGGAATTTGTGTTTCTTGGCTCGCACTGGTGAGCATCATCAACCTTGAAATTTGGTTTCGCATGAGCCGACGAAAGAGACGGACACGTCCCACGCTCGGACCGCGGAGCTCTCCTCGGAATGGTCCTGAGCATCCACGATCGACCCAATCAGCACCTTGAGCCCACGTTTACGAGGGGGTTGACGGGTGCGTGCCCCGGGTAATCGTGCCCATCACTTGGTCATCCCATTAGGGCCCCGGGGTACTGGTCGGAACCCGGGGCCGGAACGAGAACTCACTTTGTATTTTCCAGCCATGCACCAATTCCGACTCACGACAACGCACGGCAGCTCACACCGGTGGAAGCGGTATCTCTCAGAAGAAACTCTGGAGCGAAACCGGGAGCGCTCTAAGCAATACTACGCCAAGAACCGTACCAAAGTGCTCGCCAAGCTCAAGACCAACTACGCCCAAAAGCGTCAAGCCCAGACGCAGGCCCACTGCGAAAAATACAGAGGCTTCCTTGCGAGCTACTTTAAGATCGATCCAATTGTGTCCGTTCCGCGACGAGCGCCTACCCAAGACGTGCTTAACGCGGCACCACCAAAGCCAACCAACCCACTCGACCTCTCCTTTATTTTGAACTAGTTCACGAATATTTATATTTTACGACGAGTGGTGACGAGCAAAAGGGGATGAATAAGTGTGCGCAGAAAGCACGAAGATAAGCAAAGCCCCCACTGACGTGGGGGACATTGACGCTGCGGATGATGCTTGGGCAAGCAGTTTTTCGTAAGGATCCAACAATCGCCAAGCTTTGCGATTCAAACCACCGGGTGGTGGTTTGAACATTTCGGAACAGTTCGAACGCCACTGGGTGGTTTGACCATCCTGTGTTGGTTCGACCGCCGGAGAGATTATAGGCATCACGGACAATTACCGAAAGATGGACGTCAAGGCAGCAGCGGTATGCTCAGACCGACAAGCCTTTCTCCACATATGCGGTCTCATCTTTGCTTAACCAATGAATGGGCTATGTATTACTGGATAGAATTACGCGAAAAACGTCCTCAGATCGCGTCAGCAGCTTCGGTACTGCACATGTATCCTATTCTTGGTCATTTACCTCAATAAATTTAATTAAGGAAAGACCTCGTCACCTCCCCGCTGAACTTCTTCAGCAAGGTGATTTTACGTATAGGTTCCCACTCTTTAACAAGGCCATGTGCGGCCACCTACTTTAAGTTGCCCCTACCAGGTCGGCGCTGACTGACAAGTTTGCAGAACTGTGCCGAGACTTCCAGATGAGCCTGCCGATGACAGTCCGATTTCTGTCTGTGGCGGCGTCACAACGTCCTTTTCTCAACCCAACCAGCCATACACGCTTTTGCCGATTTTCGGGCGAGCGTTGTACAAGACTATGGCTGAAATGCAAAATTTCGTCTTCGCTATCCCAGTTCTCTTCGGCGTCCCTGGCCAGCAGGGCGGTATTAGGGGCCAATATGCATTTGCTACATACCCTTCGTCGCTCAGACGATATCTCTGAGTCTCGTCACGTCGAAAAATAAGTCACTCGACTTTGTCCACGCAGGCGTAGCAGTCTTACCTCGAGCCAACTAAGGCGACATGCTGAGCGAGATAGATTTTACGTCAATTCTCTGGTATGGTCAAAGTTTAGTCTTGAACCTGAATGTTGTTTGCGCTCGTGCTCTGCAGCGTCACGAGAAGTTATCGGGCATCAATTAAGAATATATGTAATACTCATTGGATCTTGGGAAGGCACCGTGATGGCAGCAGGCGACATCTGCAAGCGCGAGAGCTCCAATTTGTACATCGTCTTGCGTGCTTCTCGGAGGCGCGCAACCTTCTGTGCGTATCGCACTTTGAGTTTAGCAAGAACTACCACGCGGTGCCTGGCGTAGTACTCCTTGGCTCGGACGCGGTTACGCTTGAGGGTTTCAGACGTCAATTGGCGCTTGCGTCGGCATTGCTTTGACGTATCCATCTTAATTATGTTAATGGCGTTTGTGGGGCATGAATGGTCCAGCGAGATCAAGCTGAGACACAGCACTTTGGTTAGTTAGCAAACCAACATTCTTCATCGTCAACGGCGTGGTACAGTGTAGTAGTAATGCATTTAGGCAACCTATGGAATATTCGTGCAAACGGGGACAATTGCCAAAACTATTATAGTGAGGATTCACGTTACACGTTAGTGTTGACATAACCGGTACCGTGCAGACAAAAATAGTGTCTTTTCACCATAGCGTTGCCAAAACTAGTGTCATTTCGAATCCTAATCACCAAAGTCGGTACAATTGCCAGCCACATTGCACAGACATCGCAAAATAGAAGAATGATTGTGGCCCATTTACGAGCATCTGAATGTGCAGAATCACGACGCCTGTGCCGGTGGTCTTTGTAGCTTGCGTCTTCGGGACCTTGGCTTGCACCTTGCGAATCTTCGCGGCGGTCTGCTTTTTCTTGATGGCCGCCTTGGAGTTCTCCCTGGGTACCAGCTTGCTTTTGCAGGCATGGCGATACTTACGAACTTTTGTCGTCGGCGCGATGTCTTCCCCCGCACTGCGAATATGGGATGTTGGAACAGGTCCAGGGGTAACCTTCGCCTTCACAGGACGTGGCTTTGTGACGCCGTCGGGGTGAAGGTCTTCGTCGAGCGGTGTCTCGACAAAAGCCTTGTCGAAGTTCTCGGAGTACGTGGCTACCAAGTACTCACGGCCGAAGGCGTCGTAGGCTTTATCTCCGCGCTTGATGAACGCGAGAGCCGCTGCGTAGTGCACGCACGGGATGCGTATCTCATTCATGTCCGGGCACGTACACGTGTGAGCCTTTAAGTCCACACGGCGCTGTACTTTCGGAATGCCTGAAGCTTTTTCGACAAAAAGGACGTTCTCGTTGCACTCCCTGACTGTGTAGCTGCCCATTTCCGGGAGCACTGCGTCGTATCGCACTTGTCCATCATGCATGTCTGGTAGACAATACCCTTCACCTTAAGGGGATTGCTAGTCGAGGACGCCTCGCAGACACTGAGGAGCATCTTCATTTGGCGGCGTTTCGGCTTCGGTTGTACGGTGCAATTCTTGTGCACCAAGCACATGTCCGAGATGTACTCGGGCGAGCTCGATCTGGAGGATGATTTCTTCACGAGCGCATAATGAGGTGTTCATTTACCCGTGGGCACGTCAATGATAACCCCGTCGGCGCTGACGACGTTGCTCGCGCAATCGGGCTCGTTGCCGGAGACTCCAGGCTCTACGACAAGAATATACGCGTGTGCTTGATATGCCTGGGTACATACGATCTGTCTTTTCGACGTTGCACCGGCCCATCTTGTCTCGACCTGGCGGTTGTACACCTAGACGAAAAAAGTGCAACCCTCACCCGGGCAAATGAGGCGGATGTTCCTGCTCCCACTGTTCGACGCCAATTTGTCTTGCTGTAAGGCATAGTCCTGGACGTACTCGTGCGCTTGCTTCTGCGTCACGAATTCCATGCCAATGGCGAGACTGAGGCCTTGGTCGTGGGGGGTGGTTCATACTCTTGATGCGAGGCGAGTTTCGTTGGAAAGTGTGCGCTGTGAAGCCGAAATCAAAAAGTACTTATTGTGCGAATTTTTACTCATCCGGACACTAACTGAGGAATGCAGTTTTCGCCATATAACGGAATTACAGTACCAGTTTTGTCAACGCTAACGTGAATCCTCACTAGTTTTGGTAATTGCCCTGCAAATGGTGCTTCAGGGGTCCAACACATGGAGCTCCATGGCAGGCTTCAGCGGGCCGCCCCGTCGCTCGGTATTCTGGGGCTGAAGGGGTGCATGTAGATGTAGTTCGCGACATGCTCCACCAGCACCTGGGTCGGTTTTGCTCCAAAAGGCACCATGACCACGAGCTTTGTCGGCCATGACCAGCGTTCGACACTTCTCGGACAATTCAGACGGATTATGCCGCAGAGGCTCATGAGAAGCAGCGTAACGCTAAGCACTGTGATAACGGGGCTTGAAGCCAACGTGACACCGCGACTGACTTCACTCATTTGCATTGTGGCAGGCGCCGACCGTCATATCGTGAAGACGCTTAACACTTGGGGCCCGAGGGTTTGGCCTCAGCCATGAGCTCGGTAGCTTGGAGACTGTCAGGGATAATCGATAGGACTCTCAGCTCGACCCGCGCGACGCAGCGCAAGATGTCAAGTCTTAGTCGAATAATATTATATTAGTTCTGCTACAGGCGTAATGGTGTACGTTCATACTTTTCGCCTAGTGAATGAAAACCAACATATTGCATAATTCAATGACGAGGTAGGTAGCTCCAGTCAACTGCCCAAATAACTTCTTGAATCTTTCGGGACTCTGTTGAGATTCGTATTTGGGAGCGCCACTTGGACCATGCTCGATAATCTTGAGCACAAGCTATACCCCAGTAGACTAAAATCTTTGTGTACGACAACGGCAACATCAATACCGAGAGCAAAACGGATATCCGAATACCGTTCCGCCACCTCCTGCACCGCCGCAGCGTGCACGACGTGCTCCACTTCACGCGCTGTAGTACAATTCTACGGGATACCTTGTAAACACGTTCGTCTTCAAGTAGGAGGGTAAAGTTAGGGGTAATTGACAAAACTGGAGGTCATTTGTAGTGTGCACTTGTGGAGCATATTTTAGTTTTGCGTATTTTGTCTCAATTTTTGATGGATTTCGCCAGTGTTGCAGGGGCACAGTGCCTCTTAGACATACTGGACAATGATTTGATACGTGAGCAGTATCGTACGAGGATTAGATAAATTTTGTTGTTGAGTACTTCGCCCTAATGTAATAGTTGGTGAAATGCAATCGCTTTGTAAATTGTTTCTAGCTCGATTGCATTAAAACATATTTGAATGTGTTTGAACCGATTCCGCCCGCACTGTAGGTGGAAGGACAGGTAGCTTAACGCGGTTAAACTCTCACGACCCCACACGGATTTGGTACCTTTCAAACACAACACAGACAGCTGTCCCATTGTAAAAACCTAGCAAACTTTATACTCTTTTGTGAACCTTCGTTTTTCTAAAACATTCAAAACGACCACACAAATTGATGGTAGACATCCCACAGAAGGCAACAAGCACGAATCCTAATTAAACGTTAGTCGCTCGTACTACCCCTCAGACACACCATAGATCTGGGCCCATTCTGCTTTCAATGCACTACGTAGTAAGTTATTTTAGCTCATGGAGGCTTGTCAGTGTTCCGCGTCGTCTAGTCGCCTTCATTTGCCATGAACCGCTTCAAATGCATAATGGCAAGGCAGCTACTTCGTTTTAGAAAAACTACACTATATAAAATACGTCCAATTCAAAATAATACATGATTCTCGTAAAAAAAATGATCGTAAATCTCGTGTGTCCAAAATCATTTTATTACACGGTTGGGTGGTGACATCAATTCGTATTTTAGAGGGGGATTACTGACGCCTTTAAATCCTCAGGCAGCCGCATCGAAACGCAGCACACAGTCAATAGCTTTGACCACGCGATGGAGTAAGACCGTGAACTTGATGTTGCTCCACGTATGATATGTTCCAACTACTTGATGCCCTGTAAGCAATGAGGTTGGCACGCATCGGAGCAAGTGACGCAACTCACGATAACGAACTGTTGGTGACACACACCTATCGTTGAGGACGACGTTCACCAGTTTGCAAAATATGCTGAGCGCATTTATGGAAGCCATCGTCAATGCGAGCGCTCCTTAATTGGCACCTCTTTGTTATTACTGCGCCAACACATTGCCTGTCCAACTTAAAGGTTTTGAGCTCAATTTGACCCCCATATTTGGGGTCCAATTTGAGAGTGGATAACTGCAAGATCAGAATGTGTGCTTTGGCACAATATCCATGTTACACT
>JNBR01000661.1:0-31112 GCA_002081595.1 Achlya hypogyna
AGAGCGAGGACGCCACCGGAAGTGACGAAAGCGAAGACACCGACGCGGGCTGGGGGGATGGCAACTACAGTCTTGGGGACGACGGCAGCAGCGATGCGACTCCGGCAACGAAGCCGCCAAAAGTGCCCAAAGCCTCCACCCGAACCCCTCTGGTCACTACTGCTGAGGGCTCCCATGCCTCCTCTACTCGCTCCCCGCATGTGGGGCCCGCAGGCAACGGCTCCCGCCAAGGCTCCAATGCGACGATCAAGCACGACGGCCGGGTGCCCGTCTCTAAGCCCGAAAACGTGACGCCTAGCAACGCTACGGCCTCCGGCAACGGCACCAGGGCGGCGAACGGTACCTCGAACGACACCGCGACGATCCAGCTGCCAGCCTCAAGCAAAGGAGCTCAGCGGGGCGCCTTCGTCGCTGCTCTCGTCGTCATCGTAGCCGCATTCGCGTAATTCGCGATATTGCACTAAGCACAAGCAATTTTCTTCGATACTACTCCGTGGTGTCGTCGTTAGCTGCCCCGCAGGCCTTCTTGTATTGCGACATTGCGACGTCGAGGGCTGTGATCATGACGCTGAGCTGGTCCATCATGGCCTTGAGCACGGCAATGCCCTACGGTGCTGTCTGTGGCCGAGTCGACCGAGGATGCTCCTCACCTCTTCTCGAAGCTCAGGTTTGATGGCGTATTTCGGATTCGGGTGCTCGCCTGTGAGCGCTTTGGTGTGCGTCAGGACGAACTCAATCGAGTGCGCCTGCACGCCGTCAGTTGCCAAATCCACAATGCTAACGCACCTTCTCCAAATGCGTCCACACCGCCAGGTACTCGGCACGCGTCAACTCGGAGGCGGCGAGCTCTTCCGCTGAGGCGATCTCAGACGCCGGTGGTCCTACAGAACTTGAGGATGCTGACTGTGTATCGAGCCATCGTCGACGTACGAATGCTGCTGTAGTTTTTAAAAATGCCTTCCATCTCCACCGAGAACGTCGAGAGCGACCGCAGCGCCGGCGACAGCACTCGACGCTTGGCACGGATCTGCTTCGGGCCTTCCAGAACTGTTTTTGCCAATGCGGCCTGACTACCGGAATCTTCGCCGCCTTTTGGCTCTGGCGCTGCCTCGGGAGCTTCGTGCTCTACATTGGCCGGTGGGTGCTCGTCTACAGGCGCCAAAGCGACGCCTTCGGACATGGCATTGTACGGAGTCTTCTCTGGTGTTTTGGCCATCACTGCCAGCTTCGGCTTGTCGGCAGTCTTTGCTCTCTTTGGCAGCGCTGGTTTCACCACTTTGACTGGTGGCGGTTTGGGAGGAGTCTCGAGTATCTTGGCGATTCCATGCGCAATATTATCGAGTTGCTCGGGTGTCAGCGCTGAAGGGAAAGTTGCGGATGCCTTCCTACGGCACCTTCAGAGGGATATCGCAACGAAGTACCGTACGCAGAGGTGGCAGCCGCAGGGGTTTCAGGGCTCCAAACCACTGTGCGTGTGCGCTTGCGGTCGGCCCGCGTTGGTTTGTCGTCGAGCAGTTTGGAGCTACGGGCTTTGGAATCAACGACGGATCTCGCGTGTCGGTCCTTCAGACGGTCCTTCTCTTGGCCGTCAAGCAACCGCTGGACGATAAGTTTCTTGGCGATGCGACCCGTCTCGTGGAAGGCGTAGCCATTACCATCATCCTCCGGCGCAAGCGTGCACAAATGGTTCACACTGGCGTCTTCAGGGTACGTAAGCAGCTCGAATGACTCATCACCAACACGTAGCACGCTCGGCTCCGTCTTGTCCACAGCAAACTGCAATGTGAGCTCTTCCACCGCTGCGCCGTCTTGAAGCTTCGCCAGAAGCTCTGGCGTCAGGCGAATCTTTGCCACCCACTTAAGTGCACTCGGCTCCGTCGCATGATACAGCGCATACTAGGCAGCAAGCATGACACTCGACGCATGTACTCAGCGGGTACCTTGGCCGTTGGCTCCATGGCCTCTCCTCGCTGTCACGCGCGTCCGATTGGTGGTTTTTACACCAATCGCAGGCCGCTGACCCATCGGCCAATACCGTAGCCTCATGACGCGATTTGCATCGTTGTTCGGCGCGCTTGTGGACTAGGACACCTGAGCGCCTGGCGTCTAAGCATCAATCGACCTAGCGATGCTGGCGTTCGCCGCTGACAGCAGCTGCCGCCGTGCTGATCGTGGTGAGACTTCGAGGGGCAGCACAGGAAATAGTGTGAAATTGTCAGCCAATCACGGACGCGTGTCATCCCTTCGCTGGCCAATCGGCGGGCGGTGACGTCGGCCACAACTCAATCAGCACAGAAGCATGCTCGCCCGGCGGTTCGCGACATCGGCGCGCGTGACCATCTTGTCGCCCGAGACTATCAAGACCACGCCGCTTCTGGTGTCGACTCGCGACCACATCGAAGGCCGCGAGATTGTCGAGGAGCTCGGAATGGTGTGTGGCAACGTCGTTCGGACCAAGAACATCCTCGAAGACATCCTTGCAGCCTTTGGTGGCGTGCTCGGTGGCGAGACACGATCGTACTCGTCGCTCATGAATGAAGCCAACAGCGAAGCAATGCATCGAATGAAGGCGGCCGCCCTCGTACATCCATCACTATCACGGTGCGGCGGCTTATCATGCCTAGGCCCAAGGTGCGACGGCCGTCGTCATGACCAAATTCGAGACCAACATGGCCATGAACCGGTTTGTCTTCGGACTACACTGCAGTTCGGTGTGTTATGGTACTGCTGTTGTGTGCCGCCCCATGCCCAAGACCGAAAAGACGAGCGAGTAGACTATGTGGCAGCTTTGTGCCCAAATTTGTTTTCGAGTAAAAATGGGCTGACTGTTAACTCGCCTTCCTTGGACTCTTCCCAACCGTCATCGCCCTCTTCGTCACTCTCGGCCGCCTTGGCCACATGAAAGCCACCGCCAAACACAGGTTTCGGCCGTGTGGCCGGTTCGATCGTGTACTTGTCTTGGGGTCGCCGCCGGTTTGACATAAACTTCACCTTGGCTACCTCTGCTAGAGGCACAAGTTCGACCAGCAGGTCTTCCGCCGGGTCGTCGTCTTCGAGCTTGTACTGATTGACCATCCTCTCGCGCAGGTCTTTGCGCTGAAAGTACTCGACGCGGTCTTTGAGTTTGCTCACGATGCTGCCCTGTGTGGGCCACATTGTCTCCTGAAACCCTCGCAGCTGTACCTTTCGCAATTTAGCCTCTCGGTTGCGCTCATCCACATCACGCTGGAGATCGCAGAGAGATGCCTCCTTCTCGCGCCTCGCCGCGGCCATCTGGAGCTCCATGAGCTGCTTGCGGCGCTCGACCTCCAGTCGCTTTTCGTGAAGGATTAACCTGCGGCTTGTTAGCTTGGACCACTTCTGACGGACGTACTTGCGGCTGGCGTCGCGATCAAGAGTGTTGTCGCCGGTTGTCTGCTGCCTGAGGACATCTCGGGCGAACTCTTGTTGAGCGCGGGTAACTTCGAGCACCCGCTGCGCATGGTGCATTCGGAAATGTACCTTGGCGCGCGCCTTCTCCACCTCGACCTTGAGGGCTACAAGCGCCATCAGAGGCCTCCGACAGAGCCCGGTGACCCTGCTGCTTGTCGGTGAGCGTCGGAGCCTTGGAGACGGTGACGGGGAGGAAAGTCTTGGGGCGCGCAAAGCCGTGGGAGGTGTCCATGTCGTCGTCACCCTTCCAGTAGATTGACGCATGCAAGCGTTGGTTCGCAAGGCGTTGCCGCTCGCGCTGCTTCCGCGCACCCAATGACTGGAAAGACTGACTACGGACGATAAGCGTCAGCCGCGATCTTGCTGGCTACCGTGGTGGCGACCGCGGCGACTCCTCAAGGTCAGTGCCGTCTCGCAGCGCGCCATCGCTGATGCCCTTGACAGCAGTCAGAAACGTGGCTTGGCGGCCCAGCTCGATTGGATCCAACACCATCTTAGCTCGCACCTCGCGCTCTCGTTTGCTCATGTCACAAAAGTCCGTCGGCGTCCGTGGACGCGGTTGCTACGCCAGGTCTACGATCGATACTGTCGATGGGGGCTACCGCGACGATCTTGACCGGCGTCTTGGCGCTGTAGAAACTCATCTTGTCTCCGAGTAGGAAAGCAATCGGGACCGAGTCGTCCAGCGGCTTGGCGAGGTCCTCGCCGTCGTCTCCCCGCGCGTCTTGCTCGTCCTCCATGCCGGCGTGCTTCCAGGTATTTATAGGTATCCCTAGCCTTCAACTGGGGATATCCCACATATATATATATGCTCATGACATTGCCATCGTTTCCAAGCATGCTTGAGACCGCTCAGCAGTCTGGGAGATGATGCGTTCCATGGCTGACGCCTGCTGAAGAGTCACGCGCGGTTGCAACTGGAGAAAAGTGCAAAGACGAACGCTTTGTTTGGCAAATGGCCGCCGAACGAGCTTTAGTGCAGTTGGGTGGACTAAGCGATTTAACCGTGTAGGACGCTATCCCCCGCTAGGAAGCATCGAGGGACCGTAGAGTGCTGCGGCGCGATGCGAGTTGCTCCTCTTGGAACGCCTCCAAAGCGGTACTTGCTTCAATGAGATTGGCTGCATACGAATGCTCGTCATCGCGCTTGGGAATTGTGTCGATGAGAGCCTGCTCAATGACGCTGTTGGCGAGGCCTACGGGTCTTCAAGACTCATTGCCCTGAGGACCTTGAGACTACCGGGAAACTGCTTCTTCAGGAGCGCCATGTCTTTTTCCAGCGTGCGCAGGGCATGGGGAAAACCTGAACCCACGCGGACGTGCTCGTCGTGTTCGTCTTCCTCCATGTCCGTGCCACTGCTGTAGTTGGCATCGGCGTATCGCACTCCTTTCGGGAAAGCCTTGGGCCGAATGTTCTTGGGCTGGCCACCACGCTGTCGGCTGCCTGTAACTGGAACTTTCGCGACCGCTGCCCTAGACTACCAGAGTGTCAGCCGGTCAAGACGAACGCTCCGTGGCACCAACGGGCTTGCGGGCCGGGCGACAGCGCATAGGGGGTGTCGTGGCGGCAGTGGAATTTGCATGCGACCGAAGCCGCGCCTTCATCGATCTACACGACACGTGAGCAGCCAGCAGCCACAGCGCCCGTGGACGACGAGCGGAGGCTGCACCCCGTCATATCCGAGACCGACTTCCCTTCGACCCGGGGGTACCCTCCATGGAGGGGGGGGCACCCGAATTAATAACATATACCGACTCAGATTCCGAATGGACCGGCGGCATCTTGGCACCTTGTGGGTTGAGGTCGTATAAATGCACTGTCGATAGAATGTAATACTTGGAGGAGGTGCACTCGGGCGCCACACAGTAGGCGGATTCGTGGATCGGAAGCGCAACGTTGTGGAGAGTCGTGAACGTTCGACTACCGAAGCGACGCTGGCTGCTGCCGACGGTCGAGAAAACTCCGCCAGAACACTCACCGGGTTGCAAACGATGAAGGGCCGGTGCAAGGAAGTTGGTTCGATGCAGGTTGAACTATAAGACTGCCTTCAACAAGCTACCGGTACCGAGGAAGTCTACTGTAAGCTGTGCGATGTGCCAGTGTATAATCAGTTTCCTGTCGAGCGCTCGCCCATACACGAAGTGCCTTCGTGTATCTACATCCTCCCTCTTTCCTTGACTTGCGCCTTGAGGGCCTTTTTTCGGCAGCGGCTCAACCTCTTTTTTGTGGCCCCCCTACTGTATACGGTTTCAAGGCTCACCAGGGCAAAACTCCGTGGGACCACGTGGGTCCCTGTAACCCTTGACCTGGCGCAGCACGTGGCGCTGCAGCTGGTCGTGGCGCGCCCGCATGCCGCCGCGCACGGGATCTTCTGATCATGCATCCGCCTGTATAGTCGGCGGCTCTGCAAAGGCGAGGCTATGAAGCTCGCTTTCAGAGCCCTCATAATCACATTGCCTTTGTCCCTCGCAGCCATGGTGCGAGCCTGGACCCTACTAGCACTGCTTCTACCACTGGCCGCAGCCACCAATACAACCAGCGGCGGCCTCGGTACCCCCGTCCATCTTCAGAATACATCAACGAGCGACTACGCCGACGAGTCGGATAGCTCCAGCGGTCAAGCCTCTGGCTCGAGCGAGCACGCCTTTTCCGCTGCATTCCGCAACGGTTCCGACTATGTCGACAGCTTGTACAAAAAGTCCAACGATCAATCGTGGTTTGCGCCGCCCCGCAACCTAGCGTCGTCCGTCAAGGATGTGCCGATCCCGACTAACCGGTGGTGGGGCAACCTCATCGCCGCTGGCAAGGACAACGCCGAGCTGCGCGCTTGGGTCAACCCCTTCGCTATCGCCATGCACGCAAACGCAATCGGTATCTCTTACCCGCCACAGAGCCGCGTCTTTGGCGGCACTTCGGGCAACGGCAAGGCTCCGCGGTACTACCTCCACGGCATCGGAAACGACGTCTTTGTTTCCGCCAAGGAAATCAGCCAGAGCGGCGCGACGCCGTTTCAGATCGCCAAGTGGGATGACCTTGGCGTCACCATTGCCGCCTCGGCGGGCGGTAAAAGCATCGAGTCGTATCTCGTGAGCGGCATGGCCTACGTTACAGCCAAGTACGTGGGTCTCACGCCGCGCCTTACAACGACCCATGGCATCACCAAGGTCAACGGTAAGGCGGTCGGGGCGGGAGCATCGTTTCCGAGCACCTCCAAGCTGTCTCTAACGTTTGACAACGGCATGGTATGGATCGTCTATGCGTCCACGCCGGTAACATGGACGCTGTCGACGTCGACGGAGCTGGTGGCAGCGAGTGGCCTTACGGGCACTGTACGTCTGGCGATGGCCGCCAAGGGCGGTGACGGCGCGGAATACGACGCGTACGCTGACTGCATTGTGCGCGGAGGCAGTGTCAAACCCTCAACCAGCAGCTACTCCTTCGAGTGGGCGACGGAAGGCGCATGCTCCAGGGGGCTGCTTCACTTTGGGCTTCAGCACCACATCGATACGTTGATTCCAGCGACAGCCCGGCGTCTGAACGGGTCGAGCCTCGCGCTCGAGTCCACGACGCGCGGCAAGCTCTTTGCGCTCGTGTCCAGGGGCCCTTGGACCTTTCATGAGAAGTCGCTCGTGCCCGCGACGTTTCTGCCACGCACGTCGCTCTCCAAGGCGCGATTGCAGTCGAGTAACCTGCTCAAGGTGCTCACGGACGACATCCAAGCGCCGTGGAACATGCCCGTCGGCGGCTCGTACTACTTCAACGGAAAGGCAGCCCAAAAGTACGCGTCGCTGTGCCTCATGGCGTCGGACCCGGCCGTAGTCGGCAGCGACACGACCCTCCTCAAGACTTGCCAGCGCAAGCTCGAGACCGTATTGACGCCGTTCGTGACCAACGGCTGGACCTACCCGCTCGTGTACGACACGCTGTACCGCGGCATCGTGAGCAGCGAGGGCTTTGTCAAGAAGGACCTGAATGCTGACTTTGGCAACACCATGTACAACGACCACCACTACCACTACGGCTACTGGATTGCGGCCGCCGCCATCACCAACAAGGTGCACCAGACGTGGGCGAAGCTGCAAGACCTCAACGCCCGAGTCGCAACTCTCGTGCGCGACGTGGCCAACGCGGACGCCAGCGACAGTCTCTTCCCAACCTTTCGCATGTTCGACTGGTACAAAGGCCACTCGTACTCGCACGGCGTCACGGCGATGGCAGACGGGAAGGACCAAGAGAGTTCGTCGGAAGACATCAACTTCCACTACGGCATGACGCTCTATGGCCAAGTGACCAAAAACTCGGCGATGGCGGAACTTGGCCAGCTCATGCTCACGCTCAACGCACGCGCCGTTCAAACGTACTTTTTGATGGCCGACAACAACGTTGTGCAGCCGGCGGAAATGATCCCCAACAAGGTGCTCGGCATCTTCTTCGACAACAAAGCTGACTACGCTACGTGGTTCAGCCCCGAAAAGTACTGCATTCACGGCATCCAGATGATCCCCACAACGCCCGTCACCGAGTTCGTGCGCACCAAGACGTTTGTCAAGGAGGAGTGGGACCAGATCCTTTCAAAGTTGCCGCTCATCAAGAACGCGCAGACGGACAATGCGTGGGCGTCGCTGCTCTACCTCAACTACGCGACCGTCAATCCGGACGCTGCCGTGACCATGCTCGCCAAAGTGGCCATGGACGACGGCCTCGCGCGGTCGTGGGCATTGTACATTGCGGCTTCGCAGTGAGCGACGTCAAGCAAGCAAATCGGCGATATAACTATAGCCAATATGCTTTACGCTTGATGTCAGCCTACATATCACTTCATCGATGTTCAAAAGGGGTGCGGGGCTTGCGGCTTATGGCAAGCACTGCTGCGACCAGCGACATCGCTACTGACGAGTCCTCTTCTGTCATCGCGGCATGCTAGTAGTGCACTAGTGTGTTGAGCTGCTGAACGGGGCCCTCCGGCGCTTGAGCCTTACTACGGAAGGGTGGATGCACTTGTTGCAGCGATCTCGGCTACGAGGCCAAACGGAGTCGCTGCGCTGTAAGGGCATGAATCGCCACAGACACGTCCAGTGCCTCGGGATCGGGGATCCGATGGAACCACCTTTCCGAAGGGAGCCAAAAGATTACGGCATCAGGGGCGTGAGATCTTTCCGGATGGCGCTTTTTTCCCACAACTGGCGTTTCGGTGGCGCAAATTTAAAAAAGAGCCCGTGTGGTGTATTTTTTCACAGTTTTCTATTTTTTATATCTTGATATCATTATGCCAGGAGAGGAATTGTGATTTAATATGTGTGGTGCTTCGATTTGGGACCACGATTTACTGCAGCTCTTTTTGGTCGCGCGAATTCTGCCGATGCTGAAGCGCACAGGCCACGGCCGCGGGAAGGGCTGGAAGGCGAACGAGGAGTCGGGTATGGCGGAAGTGACGACGCGCGAATCATGACAGTGACGTAGACCTCCTCGCTTGCGTCAGCGACATCCTGCCTATCGACACCAACGAGTGGGAGGACGTCGTCATCGCATACAACTTTCACAGGCAGCGCACCGACCGCCGAGACCTTTCGTCCGTCCGACGCAAGTACAAATCGCTACGCAATATGAGCTCTGCTACTGGTACGAAGATATTCTTTGTACGTCGCCGTGCAATCGCGTGCAGGGAGTATGTCTACCCGCCAACACTCGACGGAGGCGAAGCGCATACAGGAAGAAATCAATCGCAAAAAGACAGCCATGAACAGTGCAGAGGGCTCAACGCTTGCTCCTGAGCCACCAGCCGACAGTATGCCTCGAGCTGAGCCCGATGGATCACCGCCCATCGCCAACGTATATGCGACTCATGGTCTCCGCCCAAAAGAAATCGCAGCCTTCAGTAAGCGTGTACCTAAGCGCGGGGCAGTTCCGCCAAGTCGTCGTCAAATTCTCATCGCCATGCGCAACAACAGTGAGGCGGCGTCGCTGCCCGACGAGCACGACCTTGTGCCGCTGCGGCCTGACGATTCACCGGCATACGCTGCTATACCTGGTGGCGAAAGTGACGGAGCCATGGCGCTCGCTCGGCAAAGCCTTTTGCAAGGCCAAACACCGACTTCGTCGCCCCCAGCCCCAATGTATTCGCAAGCACAGAGCCAGCGGCGGGCGATCCCCCTGGCCAAGAAGCCGCGTTTGGAGTTTGAAGATCAAGTAATTTCCCGTCTTCTGGCGATGGAGGAGTCTCGCGAGCGCTGGATGCGGGAAATGGAGGAGCGCCGCGAAGCCCGCGACCGCGAACGGGATGAGCGTCTCGAGGCCCTGCGGCTGGAGCGCGAAGAACGTGACCGGCAGCGCGAAGAGTACCGCGACAAGATGGACGCATTGCGAGAGGAGCGGACAGCTCGGCACGACGAACTCATGGCCATGGTCCTCACCAAGTTCCTCAGTGCCTCGTCGCCGCACAAAGAAGGTCCTGCCATATAGCTTAGGTCTGTTGCTGGAAGCCTCGCTCCTTCGATCTGCCGCTGTGCACAAACGAAAAGATCTTTAGTAAGCTTATAAAAGGCAGAAAATAACAAATATCCAACGTTCATTTTCAAATCGTTAAACTGGCATCGCCGACGGTTACGAGAAAAACCAGCGTCAAGGTCGGCGCGACGTCTTCCGCATGAGTGGAAGTCCATGGCTGTACCAGAGCCTGCCTCCAAGTACGCGCCCGCTGCAGATCACTGCTCCCGACAGGTACACGGCGCTCCTTCGTCGCCAATTACACGTCAGACAGGCCGCTCTACCTGAATGCTGCCAACCTCAAGAGCCTGTTCCACATGGACTCGCCGGGTTTTCAAATAGCCAAGCATCCGTTCCTCCAACCGACGGCGGCGCTGCGGCGAAAGCGTCTACATAACGTCGCGGCGCTCACGCTGCCACCATCGCAGCGTCACAAGAGCATCAACCAGGTCGACGACAAACAGGCAAAGCGAAAAAAAGGATCGAAAAAGCGCGCACGACCGCAGAGGCCTTCGCCCGTGGAAGCGGCGATTGCGACTGCGCCACAAGCACCGCTGGAAGACACCGAAGACCGGCGGCGGCAGGCCGAGCAAATGGGGCTTTCTCTCGACGAGTTCAACGCATTGGAAGCCCAGTTTGGCGGCCATGCTTTTAACCAAGACGAGATGACGAACAAATATCGAGCCGTCTTTAACGAGTACGACGCCGACAAAAGCGGATCCATCTCCCCGGACGAGCTCCGAACGTTGCTGCAAGCCATGGGCGAGGAGGACCTCGACGATGCCGAGATCAGCGACATAATCCGGCAGGCGGATGCCGACAACAACGGAGCGATCGAGTTCGACGAGTTCATCAACATGATGAAGGCGCGAAAGCGGTTTGTAAATACCCACTACCGCTCCTGATGCGCTGCGTAGTTTAATCGCGGTGGCGCAGCACGTTGGGGCCATGGCAAGTGCGACCAAGACCAAGGGGGTGGCGGACGGCACCCTGCCGCCTCTGCAAGTCGCAACTCTTCGGTCCAAGCACCATCTCAAACAGTTCAACGTACGTATCCTGCTAACACCCACGGGAACAACACCGCAACGACGTAGCGGTTCATAAACCGACCGACGCCCAGCTGTCTCCAGCCCGGTGGACCAACTGACGTTGCCGCTCTCCGGCGCGAGCTCGCACTCTCGGAGTACGGCCTCAAGGAACTCGACATGAAAGGTGCCCTGGCCGTCTCCGCATGCCCGTGACCCGCGCCTAGTGCGAGAAAACGTTCAATGGGTACAGGCCAACTGCCCCGTGACGTCGCTCAAGGCACAACTCTTCTGCCAGAAGTGGGGCGCCGAGAAAATGAACAAGTTCTTCTCGCGCATCTTGCTTAACTTCCAGGCGCGTGCCTTCTACAAATGGCTCGACTACCTCACCTTCCTAACGGCGAAGCTCAAGGCTGACAAGTACCTCAAGTGCAAGGCTGGTTCTCGCCTCAACACGCTGCTGCACGCGAGAAAGCACAAGTCGATCGCCCGAGCGTGGTTCGCTTGGACACAGGGCACCGCGGACCAGGCCCGCAGCGAGCGCTCCGCCGCTGCCATCGAGATACAGAAGTTGGCCCGGGGCATGCTTGTCCGCGTCGCACGGCTGCACCGGTTGCAGGATGTCGGGGCCGTCGCCTTCCAGCGCATCGTCCGCGGCCACCTTGGCCGCCGTTGCGTCCAGCGTCTGCGGCGCGCTGCCCTCGAGCACCGGAGCGTTGTACTCTTGCAGCGCGCGTACCGTGGATTCGCAGGGCGTCGCCTCGGGCGCGAGCTATTCCGCATCCAGGCCCAGCACCGAGGCGCCGTTGTCATCCAAACTGCATTTCGCACGTACCAGCAGCGGCTATTCGCTCGCGAAGTGCTGCTCGCCAAGAAGCAGCACCGGGCGGCTCGCAAGATCCAGTGCGCGGGCCGCCGCAAGCGCGCGTACCTGGAAACCGCTCGGCGCCGCCGTGCGCGCCGCCAGCTCCAGGCGACGCGAGATCTTCAGCGCTGCGTGCGCGGCTGGCTCGGTCGGCTACGTGCTCGCGATCTGCGGCGGCGAAGGGCAGCCGCGACCGCCATCCAATGCCACTTCCGTGGACACCGCGGCCGGCGACGGGCCGCACGCGTTCGCCACGAAAAAGCGGCCAAGCGGCTGCAAGTTCGACGGGAGCGAGCAGCCCTCCGAATCCAGGCCTTTTGGCGAGGAGCCACTGGAAAATACGCGTATCACTTGCATCTGCGCGCTACCCGCGAGCGCGAGCGGCAGATTGCAGAGGCCCGGGCCGCTGCGGCGCTACGGATCCAGTGTCGGTACCGTGGGTACAAGGCGCGAGTCTATTGCAACAAGCTGGACGCGGAGCGCTCGTTGCGCCGGCGCAAAGAGCTACAAAACCGCAGTGCGCTCAAAGTGCAACGGCTCTACCGCGGGTACAGAGGCCGCGTCGCAGTGCACCTGCGGCGGCAAGCCAGGGCGGCCCTCGACCGGGAGGAGCGAATGGCTGCAACCAAGATACAATGCCTTGCGCGAGCCAAGCACGCGCGAGACCTCGCCCGCGACATTCGTCTCGAGAATCGGCGCAAGCTCATGTTGCGCCGGCGCCGGGAGCAAGCGGCAACAGCGATCCAAGCGGCAATCCGCGGCCACTGGGGACGCAAGCGGGCCGCCGCCAAAAAGGCGCAGTACGAAACCAACGCGCAGGCCGCGCTGGCCAAGCTCGTGCGGCAGGCCAAAGAAGACGCTGCGATCCGCATCCAATGCTGCATCCGAGGCTACCTCAGCCGCCAACGGTACCGACAGCGCCTTCGGGAACATCGCGTCAAGCTTGCAGCGTTGGAGGTTGCACGGCGCGAGGCCAACGCGGCTATTCGCATCCAGTGCATCCTTCGCAAAAAGAAGGCGTCCAAGGTGCTCGCGCAGCGGCGCGCGCAGTTCCAGAAGCGCATCGCGCTCATGGCGTCGGAGCGCGCCAACGATGAAATCGCGCGGCTGCGCCGCGAGCAAGAGGAAGAGCTCGCCAAGATGAAGCTGCAGCTCGTACTCGAGAAGGAGGCCATCGAAAAAGAGGCCACTCGGCTGCGCCAGGAGGTGGAGGCCCAGCGGCTGGTTCAGCTAGCGACACTTAAGGCTGAGGAGAAGGCCATCGCGTCCGAGAAGCTCTCGGCCGTGCTGCAGGCCGCGCATACGGAGGACGCACTAGAGCGGCTCAAGAAGGAGCGCGACGCCGAGCGAGACCTCGAGGCCAAACGCCGGGAACTCGACCGTGAGCGCGCGCGCATCGCGTCCGTTGAGGAGAAGGAGCGGCGATCCCAGGCCGAGGCCGCCAAACAAGCCGAGGAGGCCGCGCACCTGCTGCTGGGCCAGAGCCTGCTGCACCTGGACAAGGTTAAGTCGCTCGAGTTCGCGCGCAAGGAGGAGGACGCGCTCAAGGCTGAGAAAGCTGCAACGGCCGATGCGGCGGCGCGCTTGGCCCGCGAACGCGCGGTGCTGCGGATTCAAGCTTTCGTGCGGGCTCAGCTCGGCCGACAGAAGTTACGACGCATCCAAGAGGAGCAACGGCGGCAGCTCGACGCGATTAAGGACGTGCAGGAGCGCGCCTTGCTCAAAGCAAAGCTCGAGAAAGAAGAGGTCAAGCGACGGCTGCAGGAAGCCCTCGAGGACGAGGCACGGGCCGCGGAGCAGGAAGAACGCGAGCTGGCGCTGCTCCTGGCGCAGAAGAAGCTCCGCGAGCAGCAGCGCTTAGCAGAGCGGCGCGCCAAAGACGTTGCCGCACGCAAGATCCAGGCCATGGGCAAGGGCTACCTCGCGCGGCAACTCGCGAAGCAAATGCAGCGTAAAGTGGAAGCAGAGCGGCGGCGACGGGAGAAAGAGACGCAGGCGGCGCTGAAGGCCCTGGAAGAGCCCGAGCCGACGACCGACGAGTGGGTCGAGTACTGGGACGAGAACGCGCAGGCATCGTACTACTTCAACATCCGCACCCAGGAGGCGAGCTGGACGCGTCCTGGGGTCATGAACGCCAAAGACGTCGCGGCGCAGCTCCTGAGCTACTCCAACGCCATTTCAACGCAAGACTATACGGCCGACAACTACGGCGGCTACGATGCCTCGGGGAAAGCCACCGAGTACGGCTTCTACGACCAGGCCGGCGTCTACCACTACTACGACGAGGCGGGCGGCAACGACGGCTGGGCCCAGTACATCGACGAGGCCTCCGGCGCCGCGTACTACTACAACCACTACACGGGCGAGCGGTACTGGGCGTGAGCGATATTAGACGTAACATACTAGACTTTTCGAAACGCACTCGGCTCGGGCGGCCATCGGTACACTGCGCCGACGGCGGACGTCGTGCGCAGAGCATTTGGCTCCTTGACAGGGGTCTGCTCTTCCTGGTTTGGGCTGCCCCGCGGCTCGACCTTGGCTTCGAGCACCGTCAGGCGGTCTTCGAGCTTGGCGAACTTGTCCGAGACGAGCGATAAGATGTCATCGAGCTTGCTGCAGAGCGTTGCTTGCAGCTATGAGCGGACGTCAGCGGCCGAAACGGTGTGACGGAACTCGATTACAACTGCGAGAGCATCGTGGACGTCGGGCGCGGGCCGAGGGGGCCGGACTGGATCGGTGCTCGGCTGCACGTGCAGCTGACGCGGGTACACGTCGTCAGCTATGTCGTCTTCATCGCACGGTTGCGTTTCCGGGAAGTGGGATTCGACCCAGTGCGGCGTCGGAGGCGGCAGTGCCTTTAGCACAGTTGTGTCCACTTGCTAAGCAGAACGAGTGAAAGGTTAACTTGACAGTATGTGTACCTTGTACGAGGCGCCCTCGATGGGCGTGTCCCAGTCGAAGATGGAGGATTCGACTGGTGGGTCTGGCGGCGAAGTTGCTAGAAGAGGCGTGACGCGGTACGTGGGCGCTGGGGGAGTGTGTCGCACGACGCGCGAGGGCTTGGTTTGACCGAGGTTGACGCTTTGCCACGCAGGCACAGTAGACTTGCGGTGGTCGGTCATTTCGACTGGCGACTGCACCTGCCGAGCCGGAGTGCGGCCCGCAGGCTTCTGATGGCTTGGGACCCATACCGTCTGCTTTATTCGCTGAGCGCGCTGTGCTTCGGCATGGCGCTTTGCCACAAGGCCCAGTAAATCAGCGATAATAATGAGCTTACGCTCGCGGAACTGCGTCGGAGACAAGAATTGGGTGCTGGTAAGCGACGGGAAATAACCGAGGTGCTCGCGCGAGAAACGGAACACGCCATCAACGAACTTAGCATCCGTGCGCCCGTACAAATCGAGGTCCTATGTGGGTAGTGAGCAGGGATACATGGCTTATTCCTGCCGTACCGCAGCCTGGACCTGCTCTGCCACGAAGCGCGAGTAGTCGAGCAGCGTGTAGTGTAGCACGCGAAGCAGCTCCTGCAGATGGCTTGCGGGTGAACCTTTGTAAAGCATCTGCGCTGCCGTCGTCGCGTCGTACGGGTACTGGATCGCCTGCAGCTGCCGGCGAACCTTGGCCGCGTTGTTGCCGGCGTCGCCCGTCGCCATCGTGCGAAGCAAGATCTGTGATTTGCTCTCCGTATATCACTGGCTTATCCGGATAATTTAATTTTTTGAAATCCCGCCAATTGCATTTTGGAGACAACTCCGAAAAGTGAGCCAACCCATTGAAGTAAAGTTGAATCTGGGCAAAGACACGATGGGGAGGCGACGTCGTGGACAGGCAACGCACGGTGCTGCTAACAGCTGTCTCTGGTCGTAAAGCTCGAAAGCACACGCGTGGTTAGTGCAAAGTCGACTTCACCCCACGAGGATGGCTAATTGCCCACAGTCGCGAGCCGAGATCCCAGAGCAGCGTACTAGAGAGGGCCTTCGCTGACCCCAACGTCCGTAAAATGATCCCAGTTGGGGGGGCAAGGGAATAGTTGGCATAGAAATGGCCCGCGCACAAAAGAACGGGTCGTTCTCTCAGTTTGCGATGCAGTTTTGAACAGGCATGTTCCGTGTGCGCCATGTCCCCCGGCCGTGGCAGCCGCCTGCAGTAGACGGCTCGGAGCTTCTAGACGCTGTCAATGCTGGTGATCTCGTACACGTGGCGACGCTCTTGCAGCGCGGGGCCAACCCAAACGCAATCGTCGAGGTAAGGCTGGCCCTAGTTCCAACCCGCAATCAGAGTAGGCATCAACACCGCTTCTCAAGGCAGCATTCCAAAGCAACATGGCAATCGTGAACCTCCTCGTCAATGCCCACGCCGACGTTAATGTCGCCGACAAGGTCGAAGCAATACTACCACCCTAGCCCTAATATGTGCCCATGAGCAGAACGGACGCACACCACTCTACGTGGCTGCTCAGAATGGTTGCGCCAAGGTCGTTGCCGTGCTCGTCACAGCTAATGCGGACCCGAACAAGGCTGCGCGGGTTGATCGTCGGCTATTTTCAATGCTCAACGTAGCACTTAGAATGGCTGGACTCCTCTTTTTGTTGCAGCACACTTCGGCCACAGCACGATTATCTCAATGCTGCTCGCGGCCGGTGCAAGTGCCAACCAAGCCGAAAACGTATATCGAGAGCTGCGTGCAGGGTGATGCCTCAGTGATGAGCACTAGGGCGGACGAACTCCGCTGTGGGCTGCTGCATTAAACGGCCGAAGCATCATCGCGTCGCAACTCCTCGGTGCCAACGCCAACGTCAACAAAGCCATGCACGTACGTCGTTCGAAACAATGGACGCCTTGCAACTGATTCGTAGCTTGGGCACACGCCCTTATACGTGGCTGCGCAGAACGGTCATTCGGTGGTGGTCTCGTTACTATTAGGCGCCAGTGCCGACGTCAACGCCTGCCGAGAGGTGCTCATCACGGTCCTGTGATTTTCCTAAGACGGGTGTACTAGGGCGAAGCGACGCCACTCTTCATTGCAGCTCACAACGGCCACTCGAGCATCGTCAAACTTCTTCTCGAAGCCAAAGCGAACCCTCATAAGTGCACGAGCGTATTGTCGCGCCAGATCGATGTTGGATGTCACCACGGGACAGGACGGGGCGACACCACTGCTGATTGCTGCGCAAAATGGCCACACTCGGTGCGTTGCATTGTTGCTGCGTTACCACGCCAAGGTCAACGACCCCAAGAGCGTACGCTGCTGCATTCACTCCTGTACTCTTAAGTCGAAGTTGACCTCCAGGACGGGGCAACGCCGCTGTACATGGCAGCCCAGTGTGGTCGATGCGAAGTGTCGAAATTGCTCCTCGATGCGCGTGCGGCGATCAATCAGCCTGAAACGGTGCTCCGGAAACACCCTAGCAGCTCAGAGAATTGGCTGTAGAAAGGGGAAACGCCGCTGTGGGTTGCAGCGGAGATGGGACAAGAGGCCATGGTGAAGCTGCTTCTGGGAGCCAATGCCGACGTGAATGCGTGCGACAAGGTTAGTTCCAGCGATGGGCAAGTGGCGGAAACATGTTACAGGACGGAGCGACCCCACTCTTTATTGCAGCCAAGAAAGGACACGTCGCAGTCGTGGCTGAGCTTCTTAAAGCCAAGGCTAACGTTGAGTTGCGAACCAAGGTACACCATCACGTCCATACGGTGGTAGTCTAACGCGTTTCTAGACGGGTAAAAGCGCACTCATGATCGCTGTCCGGAAGAAGCACAAACGAATCGTCGAGATGCTCTTCCGAGCAGCGCTTGTGAGTAAAAAGATCTTGTAATACCGTAACCCACGCTGTTCTCGCCCTTGGCAACGCAGTGGCCTCGTGGCTGGTGACAATCTTGAGTCTCTATTCATCAACGAGTTGTCAATACCGTCAATTCCTCTCCACCAAGTTTCCCTCGGATCCGATGGGTTTGGCCGTGCTTGAGAACGTTGCCATAATGGTGGTGTGCACCGCTGCCAAAGCCAGCGCCAAAGTGTGCTTCACGGTGTGATACCACTGCGCAAGTAGTCCTCTAGAGCCGCATCAGGATCGGGCGCATGCAAAATGCGTCGCTCATGGCCGCATCCGCAAAGATTCGAAGGGAGAGAGCGCTGCGTCGGGATTGGCTGAAATTTGGGCCATGGATTTCATTTTCGCCAGCACGCCATGTTCGACGACAGGTACTCGCCACGGTCGTCTTACGTCGCTGCCATGCGCTGCTTCTTCGTGATCCCCGCGGCCTTCACACTTCTCTTCCTCTCGTGCTACTGGAACCTTCTTGCGAGCTACCTGTGGTGGGATCATGGCATCGTCCTTACACTTTCTCGATGGGGGCCACCACCAACACCATTCTCAACGAAAACCCGCTACGACGCGACAGTCCCCTTCTCGCCCGATGAGTTCACTGACTTAAACTCACTGCCCCAGTGCACGCTTGTCCAGATGAACGGTCTGTACCGCCATGGAACGCGATACCCGATGGCTACAGAGTATGCTAAGATGCAAGAGCTGCTGCATTCGCTTCAAGATAACTATCGCGACGCCCTGCCTTCGTGGTTGCAAAAGTACAATTTTAGCTACAGTGCCAATGCCTCTGAGGGACTTACTCCATCTGGCGTCTCCGAACTTGCCGGCCTTGGGCAGCGTGCACGTCATCGTGTCGACAAGCATCACTTTCCCAAGGACTACAATCGCTCTGTCTACACTCTCGAGCACACGCGCATTGCACGAACCAAAGCGAGCGCCATTGCGTCCGTCTCTTTGAAGCTGATGGGGATATCTCACGCCCCCGACTAGATTTGCTGATGCGTTTTTCACCAACTCTGATGACGTCGAGTACATCGTAAAGCCCGCCGGAGAGGTGCGACCCTCCATTCCTCGCGTACAGAACTGCACAAGGGCGTAGGACATTGACCTGCGATTCTTCGACAACTGCCCAAAGTACACGTCCGAAGTCCGTGGGAACAAGGCGCATTTGACGGTCGAAACAAAAAAGTTCGAATCATCAACCCGCGGCAGTGCTTTGCTCGCCGATATCCGCGCTGCGCTCAACTTGCCTGCAGCCGCGTCTTTGTCGTTTGGAGACCTCAAGACCATATACGATAGCTGCTCGTAACTTGAGAGCCCCAGGGGTATCTCAGCACGGCTACTGTAGGTACGAAGTGGCCATTTTGAACAAAAACTCGACGTGGTGCCGTCTCTTCTCTGCCCACGCCCTCTTTCTTCTCGACTTCTACGCCGACCTCAAAAAGTACTACGAGTGCGGGACGGGGTACCCGATTGCCTACGAGATTGCCGGCCCGCTTCTTCGCCACATGCTCGAAACGATGCGGGCTGTCGTCGACGGCTCAACTTCCACCCGCGGATACTTCAGGTTTGCCCACGCAGAAACGGTGCTCCCGCTCGTGTGCCTCCTTGGTCTTTGCACAGACACGAAGCTTATTGCCGCTTTCTCGGACGACGCAATCAGCCACCGCGTTTTTCAAGTCGCGGCCATCTCACCCTTCGCGGGCAACGTCGTCTTTGACTTGTACGACTGCGCAGGCGACGCCCGCGTGCAGCTTCGACTGAACGAGCGGATTGTTCCGCTCGAGTTCTGCGGCCAGAAGGGCTACTGCACACTCCAGGAGCTCGAAGCCCACTACGCCCACGCCACGAGCTACGACTTTGCAGGCAACTGCAAAGTGTAAGCAGTTAGAGTTCGGTTCGATTGTCTTTGCCGTCGGCCAACGCGGGTCATGACACAGCCGGATGTTTGAACGATCATTGACAAAAGGGCTTGAGGCCAAGCTGGGAACACCCGCGACAGCGTTTACATTGAGCACGACATGTGGGCGGTGGGATGTCGCTTCGAGCGGTGTGGTGTTATGCTCGCGCTCATTCCTTTGGCTATCGGCCTTGAAAAGCCATACTCGCTTTGATGGGGTGGCGACTCAGTGCTACTGCGTTGCCGCTTCAACTGCCACATCGCTCCATCTCGCAGTTCGTTTGTAGACGCATTTGACAAAAGAGATGCTGACTTGCGGTTAGACCTGCGCCCTGTGGTCGCCGTCAGCACACCCTTCCACCACAACATCCTGTCACTATCCTCTCACTAGAAGATCCACCTCGTGCTCATGAGGATCATCAACGTCACGCAATATGTTGCCTTGTTCCGTATCTTGGTCACGAGGAAGCGCACGACGCCGTAGCTCATGCTGGAGTAGTACGCCTCCTTGACCGTGTCGAGCATTGGGCGTAGCGGCTCCAACGCAGCCAGCAGCAGCAGCTCGGCTGGCCAGATGGACGTCCACATCGGCGGCAATAGCAATATCTTCTTAATTACTCACAATGTCACATATTTCGCCACTGTGCCTCAAAATGAATGCACTTATTCGCACCGTTGAGACGCTTTGGAGAACTCTCCGATGGCGACGTCCGGATGCAGCGACGCAACCGGATCAGATTGGCTATTTTTGCGGGCATGGCGGCCCCCCTCGAGATGGACGGTCCCCTGTACGTCCGCGCCAAGACGCTTAACGTGTGGAAGAAGCGGCGCTTCGTGCTGCAGGGCCTTGTGCTCTCATACTACTCACTTGAAAAGCCCAAGTCTTCTAGCATCAGTAGCCTCGCCCTCAGCGGGCTCTCCATGGCCAAGGCAAAGCTCTCGTCCAAGCCGAAGTCGGACCACATGTACTCGATGGCCGACTGCAGCATCAAGACCGTGCACGAATACTTATCGAGCCGCCCCTTTACATTCCAAGTTGCATCGCCGACGTTCTTTCTTTTGCTGCACGCCGAGTCGATGGAGGAGATGATGCACTGGATCCGCTGTCTGCGCACAGCCGCGCGAGCTGCGTCAATGCCCGTCGAGCGACCGCCATTCGCGTCTCCAAACAACATTCTATCGCCGTCTTCTACAATGATCAAGGTGGCGGCCCAGTCGTGCGACGACGACATCTTCGAGTACACAGTTGCCACGACGATGGACATCATTACGTGCTTGCAACACGGCCGGTTCTGCACCGACCGCCTCGTCATTTACAGCTCGCTCTTTCTCGGAAAGAAGCAACTGGCGCGAGGCAGCGTCCTCATCGCGATCAATGGTCACTCGGTCATCGAGACCACCGCCAAAGACGTCCACACCCAGCTCACGTCGCTCGCGCTACCGTCGACACTGCAGTTTCTGCGATCCAAGCCTCGGGCCGGTGTCTTGCGCTGCCAGTCGTACGAGGCCCTGGGCTCCATGCTCAAGCTCACCACGAGTGGCACGGCACTCATGGGCTGGCGAGAAGTGGCGTGCGAGATCGACGGCGATCTCTTTGTCTGCACGCGGTTCCCCTCGTCCGCATCGCTGGCCATGGCCAAGTGGAGCCAGAGCATCCTGCCGAGCGACGGCTCGGGCACTAGCGGCCCCATGGCCTCCAAGGCCAACGTGCCGCTCGCAGGCTGCTCCGTACGGCTCGTGCACGAGGTTCTAGCCGGTCGGCCATTCTGCTTTCTCCTCACACACAGCCCGACGAACGTACAGCAGGAAGTCCCCCTCCTCTTCCAGGCCGCATCCCAAGAAGACTTGCTTCAGTGGCTTGGCGCGCTCGTCCATGCCATCGACTTGGCCAACGGTGTCGTCGTTGGCGGAGGGGTCAACGCAAGTCCTCTGCCGACGCAGCGCGGCGCTTTCTTTCCCGAGACCGACGTGCCCGCAGGCGTGCCACGGTCGCGCGACGTCCACAATGACGTCGTCTTCGAGCGGCCGCCGGTACCCGCCGTCTCCAACGACGAACTTGTGCGTCTGCTGCTCTTCTGCCAGCAAGAGGCGCGGTACACTGAGGCCCTGCAGGTGCTGCTGCAAGAGCCCGCGGCCCGTAGCGCGTACTGGCCGCAGCTCTTTGCTTGGGGCCTCACGGCGCTCAAAGTCGAGTCGCCCGGTGACTTGGAGGCTCTTGTGGCTTTGCCGATCAGCGACGAGTAATCCATCTCTGCAACGATAACTGACAGCCGCATGTGCTAGGGACGCGACGCAACTACAGAAGGACGTCCCGCGGACAGCCTCATGGCTCGCGAGCTCCGAAGGCGCGCCCCCAGCCACCGTACAGGCACCACCCGAGCGGCTCGAGTCGCTGCATCGCATTCTTCACGCCTTCATCGCCTCAACCCACGTGCACTACCTCCAGGGCATGAACGGCATCGCGTTTCTGCTGCTCGAGATCTGGGCAGGCGACGAAGTGGTCGTGTACCAGTACCTCGAGGCGATGGTGCACCACATTTTGCCCTCCATCTTCGACGCAAGCGAGGAAGTAAATGCGCTTGTGACCACGGGGCAGCACCTCGAGAACATGATGCGCACGTATCTACCGTCTCTCACGGAACTCTTTGAGGGTGTTGGGCTACCGGTCTTTTTGCTCGCGTACAAGTGGTTTCCCACGCTTTTCTCGGACGTGTCACTACAAGCCAACCGCAAGCGCAATCAGCTGCCGTACGACACGCTGCTGTCCATCTGGGACATCTGCCTACTCATGGGCATTGAAGGCATGTACTGCGTGTCCATGGCGCTCTTTGCGGCCGCAGAGCCCACCATCCGCGCGCTCGGCCCGGCCGCCCTTGCTGAGGACGTCTCGCACGCGTTTATCCAAGTGCTGGCGACGCTGAGCCGGCAAGACCTGATCCTGCACGTATCCGAGGTCATTGAGACGTGCCGCCACCCGTTGCTGCTCCAGTGGCGCAACGCTCACCACCGCCGTGTGCATCGTCCCGTGCACGTCACGGACCTCGACACGGGCCAAGTGTTTGGCGTCCACGGCGGCCACTTGTACCCGATTCCCGCCGATGTCGTCACGTAACACGCCTTAGTAGCTACGTTTCGCTCTCGGGGCGCACGCGGTGGAAGCGGTCGAAGTCGATGGTCACGCCGTTGGCCGCGTTGCGAAAGACGCACTTGTCGAAGACGCAGTTCCACTGGAGGTCGTGCAGCGTGTAAGAGTATCGCGCCTGAACAGACACGATGGGGCGAGGGCTGAGGAGGCGGCGCACCTGCATCGTGTTGGAGGTCGTGCTGTCCTCACCCTCGAGAATCACGAGGACCTCGAGCTCGGACTGCTCCAGATGCCGCCGGATCTGCGCATCAGTTGGCTTGGTCGGTTCGTCAGCGCCCTTTTCGTAGTCGCGATTGCCATTCTCGTGGTCAATCGCGCGCTGGTTTGGGTCTATGGCTTGTATTAGCCACAGCTAAGTGACCGAAATTGACGTCACCAGGGAATCCCGGGCACGTCGAGGCGTAGTAGCTCTTGGGCAGGCACTCCCGCGGGAAGAGAGGGCTCCATTGATCGATGCGGTGAACCTACAACCCTGGTGCAGACGGCCGTCAAAGGCGTGAAGCACGTACCACAAGTTGGGGCAACGCCATGAGGAGGTAGGCTCCGATGTCGTCGTCTGGTTGCTGGAGCCGCATGTGGTGAGTCTGGAAGAGGGCTTCCTCCGTGCCATCAGCGGCGATGTCGTGGCGAATGCCATAGCAGCGCACGTGAGCCTCTACAAGCTACGCGTGGCTTTAGATTTCCGCGAAAGCAATTGAGATACTTGGTGCTTGCGGCGTTCACACACTTGAAACATGAGGTAGTAGTTGCCACGGATCTTGCGAATGACCGCGTCCTTGGTGAAGACGATCGAAAGTGCCCGTGTCTACCGTGTTGGGTTCAGCAGCGGAAGCAGCAGTTGAGATGCGCGTACATCGGCGCGGGAAAATCGGACGAAAAACATACCGATCAGAATGGAGTCCAGGAAGATGCCTGCAAACGACTACGTCGGAGCAATTGAGCAAACCAACGCAACTACGATCTTACCTCCATTGTGAGAAGAAACGCCATCGACGAGCACCCGCCATAAAAGATGTCGTCGGACGGCGCTCCATACCCAATTGTCATCTACCACCGACGTGAGCGATGCATGATGAGTTGAAGACACACAATCGTTTCAACGGAGAAGATGTACGCTTCGGCGAGGCTCTTGATTCCAACGTGGCACTCGGGGTCCAGCTCCGAGATCTTTTGGTACGCCATGGCAAAGAAGAAGATGACGGCCGCATACTACGACCAGTCACCGCTGGTCCAACCTGGACCCGTACCACGACGAAGACGGCAATGACGAGGCGCACAGTGCGGGTGTTGATCACCGTGTGGTAGAGGTCGTCCCAGTAGATCTTGCGCCAAGACCCTCCAATGCGCTCGATGCTATACCTCAGTTAGACCTTGATCACAGGGCTGGCGTACTTGTATTTGCCAAAGGATATCTGCTCCAAGAGCCCGAAGCGGCTAATGGGGATTGAGTGCTTGCCCCCGCGGTCCAGAAACCGCGTCCGAGGCCCCGCGGCGTGCACGACGGGCAGCAGCGGCTGATCGACGCCCATGAGTGTTGTTTTCTCTTTGCTTAGAATACGATTTGATTGGCCTTTTGTATGGCATACTCCAGCCCTGTGTGGCGTATCTTTGACGACCGCCAACAGCGTCATGAATCTCCAGCTCTTTGACACCCTAAGCATAATCTACTGTATTAGCGCCTACAACTCGACAGTGCGCCCGGCCTTGCGCAACAGCGTGTCCCGACGCAGTTGGCGCACGACGGTGCGCAGCGCGTGCACGGTGGCCTGCACCTGCTGGTCGCCGAGCAGCGCCTGCACGCGCGGGTGGCCCAGCTGGTCCTCGACACCCATGATCATCTGCACAAACGCCTCGTCGCCGACCCACGGCGTCGGCGGTGGCGGCTCAAGCAGCGCGTTTGAGGGCGAGTCCTGCCGCAGTGACGGTGCGTGCAAGAGCTCGTCAATGTCCCGTTGGATCTCTTCCCGAAGCACGCGCGAGTCGTTGTCATCGATAGCCATCCACTCGACGATCTCCGTCGAGATTTCGCCGTACGTGCTGTTGAGCGATATGCAGCTCAGCATCGCGCACATGTCGTGCACGATGTGGCACTCTTTGTGTTCGCTCATGCGGTCGAGACCGGGCACGAGGGTCGAGAGCGCCCACGAGTTCTGGATTGTTTCCCTCGAGAGCGACTCCCACGCCGCTTTGATCGTCACCATGGCATCGAAGATGTGCGGTGACCGGCCGTACGCGATGCCGGCGGCGCCCTTGGGTACGACCATACGCGCCTTCTGCTCGAGCTCCAGCCGCTTCTGGTCGCTGAGCGAGAGGACCGCGATAAGGTCGGAGAAAATTGCGAATTTGAACTCCTTCTTGAGCGCGTCAATGATGCCGAGGTTCATGGGCTGAAAGCGCGAGCCCATATTGAGCGGTACAAACATGGACGTGACCTGGTCGACGGAGAACTCCATGTTCTGAGCGCCGTGCTCGAGAAGAAGCAGCACGGGTTCCGCCGTGCGCAGCTTGACCTCGGGGATGAACACGTTCTGGCACCAGTGGTTGAAGATCGTTGAGTCCATCCACGCCTTGATCTGCGACGCGTAGTGAATCGGGAGCGACTTGAAGCCGGCCGAGACAGGCGTCTTTTCCTTGCCGACCATCAAGATGGGGATTTTGTGGGTGCCCGTCGCGTTTGTGCACACGACTAGCGTCACGCGCTCCATCTTGCGCTGCGTGACCTCGGCGCTCTCGAAGGGGCAGAGCACGTTGTACGAGGGCACAAGCTGGTAGAAAAGGCTCGTCTCGCACATGTTGTAGATGCGGTCGGGGCTGTACTGGAGGATTTTCTCGCGGAGCTGCTTCATCTGCAGCTGCATGTCGATCGTGTTGACGTTCACGTACTGCGCCGGGTTCGTCGCTGGATGCGGCTGCAGGTTGAAGCGGGAACAAAATTTGTTGTACCACGCAACCGACGGCTTATACTCAGTGCCGGGGTACTTTTCCGCGAGCTCCTTCGCCTTGCGCTGGATGAGCGACGGTGGCACCATCACGTTGCGCGACTGCAACGCTGTGATCCACCCGTAGAGCTCCGAGTCAAACGTTGAGCTGACCTCCATGTGCGATGGGCCGTGCGCAGGCTTCTTGCGCTCGGGGCGTGGAGCGGGAGTTGGCAGCGGACCCGTGGGTAGTCCAGCGCCTGCAACACGCTCGAGGATCTTGTCCTTTTTCTGCAGAAGCTGGCGAATTGCAGCCTCCGTAATGTTATAGCGCCGACCCAGTTCGACCTTCTTGATCGTCGGGTCCCGCTCCACGGCACGAATAATGTCGATGCGCTGCTTGTCGTTGAGGCGCAGCTTACCCTTGCGCCCGCCCCGACCGCCGCCGCTCGCTGGGACAGCAGGTTGCCCCGGTGGCAAAATGTTCGTGGGGATTTCCTCTATGCCGCTCTGTCGCTCCTCCGCGCCCGGGTTCGTCTTCATGTAGCGCTCGAGGATCACGTCCTTCTTCTGCAGCAGCTGGCGAATGGCCGCCTCCGTGATGTTGTAGCGGCGGCCAAGCTCTACATTCTTCAGCGTCGGGTCGCGCTCAACGGCGCGGATGATGTCGACGCGCTGCTGATCCGTGAGCCGATGGCGCTCCTTCTTCCCCCCCTTCATCTCGCCCGCGGCTACAGCGTTCATGGGGAAACTTCGGGCAATATCCAAATACTTCGAACGGCTCGAAGTAAACACTGGTTGCACCGTTAGTCCGACTAAGTGCGCCCGCGCTCAGGAGCCAGCGTGGGCAACTTTGCCGCAAAAGCGTACTTAAGCGAGCGCGTTCAAGTTTTCAAACACGAAAGCGCCCCCAAGCGCGCCGACGGACGATCGCTAGCTGCAGATTGCGTGCGAAAGCGTATGGCATCACTCGCTCTCTCGCAGGAGCAACGCTATCTACAGAGCGCAGCAATCGCTTTCTTACTCTTGGAGTGAATCTCAGCACGTATCAAGGCGTGTGCTTGGAATGCATGTAGTCACTACATGCACATACATGGTGCTTTCGTCCGACGACCAAACCGTTTGCTGGTCTAATGCTGCCTTGGAGAAACCGCGTCATGCCGATTCGACTGGTGTACCATCGGGCCGGTGCGAACGTATCATATCGTAAACACGGTCATAGATAGAGTAGTGCAAGCTTCGCGCCATTCGACATGACGGCTGCTGGCTGCTTGCGGTCATCAATACAACGGGTTCATCACCAAGCACCAATTGTACTGCGTATTGCAGATACCAAGTCGCTCTGTTCTTTGTGTCACTCAATTGCCCTATATCATTGCGTTTCCATTTGCGAGGTCTGCGATGGCAGACGACCGAGGTTCTAGTCTTCGTTCGTTTGTTGCAGCTTGGTGCGCGTGTCATGACGAACGAACCATACTGCTCGACGGACTCGCAAAGGAGTTTGCAGTTCGACGCGGTGCACTGCACGGGTCCTGTCGTCTCCATTGTAACGATGTCTTCGTCACCGCTGACCGAGAAGAAGAGCACCAAGTGCGCCGTTGCTCGCTAGTTGTCGACGACGCGCTCCCTTGACGGCATGCACAAGAATGCGCTGTGGTCCGGTGGAATCGGGTGGAAGGGCGTAGCGTGGCCCGAGAGCAGAATGAGCACGTACGACATGTCGATGGTTCATAAAACCATCGGCCTTGGCGACCATGGCCTCGTCCGCAACGGCAAAGACCTCTAGATTGCCGTCCTAGGCCCCGAAGCCTCTTCGACAGATCTCTTGATACTTGAGATCAGTCAACTTGATAGTGCAAGGGAGGTGCAGCCAGAGCTACCGACCAATCGCAGGCTCTAGTCGACTTGCGAGCATTCTTGAGTGCACGATGTCGCAAGCGGGGCACATCCACTGGAGATCGCCAGGTCATACCTTGCCGCGGTGGCCGCAAAAGTCTACGTGCAGTATCTGGCCTAGCGACTTCTGGAGAAGGTAGGTGATGGTTTTAAACCGCAGTGGGGTGGCTTGGGTACCCGCCCACCAGTTGCACATGGGGCTCGCTCAGCATCAGGAACTGGCCCTGCCGACGGAGCTGGCGGTCCTGGGCTCGAGACCGTTGGTCGCGGTGGTAAGCTGAATTGTGACACGGTCTGGCGCTGCAGCACGACGGATACAAGGGGGCGAGGACACTTGTTAGCGGACTCCAGCTCCGAGTGGCACTTAATAGTATTTCATTCATCTTCATAGCCGCTCTACTACTTTGCTATTAGCAGGTAGTGCTCATGGAGCAGTAGAGACCTCAGTCTCGATCACCAAGAGGTTCCATCAGTTCCACAACTTCCGGATCGACATAGATTGCAGTCCCCGCTCCTCCAGAACATGTACAAACGCTGTGCAGACGCCCAGACCAAGGGCACCGCGGCCGGCATACCCTTTTTCTTGGAGCAACAGGATCATGTCTTGCACGAAGAGTATCGTAGAGCCTATCCGTGTGCGACAGACAACTTCCTTATACGCACAAAATGGACGGACTAGAACAAACTGCAAGAGTGAAATCCACGCATGCTCTGTCATAATCGGGGATCATGGAGGCCGGCGTGAGCAACGGGGAGGCAACTGTCGTGGCGCCGGCGTCGGGACATTGGGGCCACGCGAAAAATGCAGCGACGCCATGTAGGCGCGCGAGGAGTGGGTCTTGGAGGATAAAGATCGCAAAGACCACGAGGCCTTGCGTGCGCTTCTCCTGGTGTACGAGGGCAGTAGCCAGCGCCCGGGGCGGGAGGCGCAGCGTCTGGAGGCGAGCTACGGCGGTGCTGATCTCATCACGCAGCGCAAAGGATTCGTGAAAACAGCAGCGGACAGTCCATGACCGCCCGCCGGCCGCCGTATCGTCGAAATCGTATCGCGCACACTCTTTACCGTTGAGCATGACACGGTCCACATTGAAAACGCCATCAATGCGCAGCTAGACACTCAGCTCAAGGTGCAGGTCGACGTCCACGACGACCTCTAGGCGCAGTTGGCCGCGACGGCGCCACTGCAAAAGGCTGCTCGAACCACCGTAGCTGCCGAGATTCGCTTGATATCAAGGTGGTATGAGCGGTTGTCGACCTGCGCGAGAAGTTGCGCCTTGAGGTCGTCGTGGACGTCGACCTGCGCCATGAGCTGAGTGTCCATATGTGCATTGAGGTCGTTTTTGATGTCGACCGGCGCCTTGAGCTTGACCTTGAGGGCCTTGAGCTGCGCGCAGTGGTTGATGGCTTGATTCTGGAGCTGCTCACTAGTATGAGCTGCTTTCGATCGAAGTCGCTTGACCTCTGCTACGAGTCTGGCGACGGTGGTGATCATTACATGCATATACACCATACCAACTTGCACCAACCCTTGCAGGTTGGCGAGACGTGGCATCAAGTGCGCATCCGCCGAGGCCGTGGCGGCGTCAGCATGCGCCGAAGCAGCCGTCTTGGCAATGGCGCACCATTTGGCCTTCTCGGCGATTGCCACGTCCCGCGTTCGCAACTCCGCTGACGGCGTAGTAGCTGCCGTCGGTACAGCGACGCTGGTACCAGCGCCTCGCTTGCTCTTGAACTTACGTCGACGTGGAGTCGGGATAACCTTGGGTTGGAACGTGCAGCCCGCCATCTCGCGCTTGAGTGCGAGCTGCACGCAGGTCTCCTCGAGCGCCTTGTACTGTGCCGCCATCTTAAGTCGGCATCGGAGAGGCACCCTCGCCGTGGACGCCTTGAATGCCTCGCTGGCCAGCTCACTTGGTGCAATCATTTTTACTCGCTTGAGCATCCTAATGCCAGAGGAAGACGTGAAAAGGCTCCCCGTTCGTGATTTTGCAGTAGTAAGCTCGTCATTTTCTAGCAAATATGACGGGCTACAGCGATGTGAGAGAATGCCTACGACACACTTTGCACCGTGGACCTCGAAGCAGGTCATGAGAAACTGTGGAGGGAAGCAGGGTCGTGGCGGTGGCCACAGCGGTCTGCAAAGGCAACTTCCTCGGCACTACATCGTAGATATCCCCGTTAAGGCACAAACCGAACGCACTACATCCATGGGCTTATCGGTGCTATTGTGGCCATCGACGGTCATCCTTCCAGTTTCCCATTGTTCTGACGGACTGCTGACGGAAAGCCGCACGAAATTCGAAGCCGTGTTATTTAACACCTGTTATATAACGTTTTTTTTAAACTCCGTCGAAAAACGAGATATAAATGTAAAGTTGAAGATGGTGCTTCACGTGATGGCAGAGCCGAAGCACCTGTGTGCTCTCCTCTAGCGGCACGCGCGCGCTCTGCTCTTGCGGCAAACGTCGAAGGAAAGCTCAGAGGCCGGATCAATTTCCAACGTCACCAATGGACAGGCGCTGTTTCGTGCGCTTCTCCACAGTCTCAACGGCGCAGGTTTTCAGCGCACCAAGCAAGCTCCAGCGGTCGAACATGTTGTCTTTGTAATGAAAGGTGCCGGCGTCGGTTGTGACTTGCAGGAACGAAGAGTTTGCCCAGTGCAAATTGGCCACAAGCCCGTGCAGGAGTTCCTCGAGGTGCAGCTTGTCCCTTGCCGCGGCCTCGCAGTCCTCGCCCAAGTATGCCACGGCACACCGCCGCCCGGTACTGGGTTAGTTCGCAGGGCTTCGGTGGTGTATGGGGAAAGAAGTATCTCCACTCGGCAAAGTGGTTGGCGATGTCTACACCCCGCGGATTCGCGTGCGGGTACTCAAAGTCGATGGGCACGGCGTCGTCAGCCGCAAGGATGATGTTGTAGCAATTGAAGTCGTTGTGACCAAAGACATCCGGCGATGGCACCGCCGCCACGAGCTCGGCCACGTGCGCCGCGTCGCGTCCAAACCCCGCCCAGTCGACGCGTTCGTCAGTGTACCAAGCTTGGACAAGAGAGTACCAGCGATAGACCAGCGCTTGTGCCATTAAGCCATGCAGGATCCACGTCATCGAGTACCAGCCCAGCATCAGAGCTCAAAGAATGGATGCTACGTCTAGCCGCAAGACGCCACTCAGAACTGCCTGTCCAGGACAGCTTACGGACGCAGCTTCGTCCAAGGGAAATTTTGTGTGGCATGACGCAAGAAGCTCGGGTTTTGCATTAGGTGAAGCAGAGGCACCGTCTTAAACTGCTTTCATATTCAAGCTCTATTCGGGTGAGGCGCTGTTTCGTTTTACTGTGGTCGCAGTTCTAGCTCATTGTTCAATTCGAACTTGTTAACCCAGCGGCGGCTATGGGGCAGGGCTTTGGCGTGAGTAAGCTGTGCCGTTCTTAGCGCCAGCGCGGGTCATATTTTCGGATGCTTATCATTGCAACAGTACTAGACGACACTCCGTTCTCCGAAGCAAACGATGGAGTACAAATCTTTTTGTTCATCGCTTGCTGTGATTGGTGGAACTGTATCGCGATTTAACAGTGGCGACCAATCACCGACGCGCCCATCATATCTTCCCGTCCTCTGTGGTACCGG